>QLSR01001495.1:428594-610156 GCA_031780015.1 Citrullus colocynthis
TTTTTTTTTTTTTTTTTTTTTTTAAGTTACTTGATTGAATCCTTAATTAATGCACACTTTAATCAAACTATTCTGCACATAAACAGAACAAAAATGAATAATAACCACAAAAGTCGAAGACAACATGACGAACAAAATAGTGAGAAAATCTCCTGGAAAATCCTCAAAATTCTCTCTAAAATTGGATCGAGCTAAAAAAAAAAAAAAGAAAAAAACCTACAAAAAGGAGTGAAGCAAAATAAAACTTTTACTCCTAAAATCAAATTCTTTCTAAATCAGATTCTCTGAAATTTTCTCCTAAAACGCTGGAAAAATCTTTAAAAATTCTCTCCAATCTATTTGATTTCAGTCCAAGGGGAAGGATTAGATGAGAATTACCTTGTAATTGGACTAGTAGGTAAGGAGAACTAGTTTTCAATTCCACCGACAAATTGACTAATCATATCTTAATTCTCTCAAGCTTACAGTTCTAGATTAAAAAATGCAAATATGGTGATGGTTGGATCGTTACAAAATCCAAAACTTGTCCTGTGCAATTTATTGGTTCGGTTTAAATATGTATCACATCATATGTCTAAATGGAAAATAACAAAAATATCCATAATTAACATGTTTTATAAAGGGTGAAAATAAGCACAATAAAATTACTTCAAAATTATCAAATAAGATGAAATAATAATTTTAACCTTCTTGGCAGTTCATAACAACGTCTCTTCATTCTAACCAAATATGGGTGATTAAAGGATAAGAATGGTGAGTTTCTTTTCGTTTGCAGTGTGTATTTTTATTTGTTGATTTATATTTTAGTATGATTTGAACATTTGAAGAAAAAAGATAATAATTTGTAGTTGATTTTGCATTTTCAGAAAAAATGTGAATCTATGATTTACACTTTGAATATTTGTTTTTCGGTTGGTCAGGTATTTTCGTCATTCGATAAAATTGTTAATTGATAATCCTAAAATTCATTTTGCTATTCTTCTAATTTAAAATCCTTTTTGCCATCTTCACAAATAAACCTTTAAAATTTGATTTTCCTCACGTTAGTCTTTTGAAAGAGTAAAAAATTTAAAACTCATAGCACACACAAGACTCCTAAGAAGTTCTTGATGACCAAGACTTTAAAACTCTTGAAGAGTTTTTGAAGTTTAGAAGACTTAAAAGAACTTAATATTTGAACATCTAAAGGCTTTGAATCAACAAGGGTCAAGTTGACTAGAGAATAAGGGTCTGTTTAGGTTGACTTTATTAAAATAAACCTTACTTTTATTTAAACTCTTTTGCTAAAAATGGTCTAAAATGTACTTCAAAATCCATTTGAGTATTTTTTTTTTCAAAATGACTTATTTTGGATAATTGTATAGCAACATTTGTAAAGAATTGGAAATATTGCAAATTCTAATAGATTCTATTATTGATAAATTCTATCACTAATAGCAACATTTTTAAAGAATTGGAAATATAGCAAACTCTATCGCTAATAGACTTCTATTATTGTTAAATTCTATCGCTGAGATAGACTCTTATTATTCATAAATCTTATCGACTCTGATTGAATCTAAATTTTGCTATATTTATAAATTCTTTTGCATTATGTTACATCTGCTAATACTTTAAACCTGATTGCTATATTTGCAAGGGTTGAGTAGATAAATAATAAATTTTAATGTTTTATTTGAAAAATAGCAAAATGTTTTCAAAATTGTGAAAATAGCAAAACGAAATTAAATAATAAAAAATAATAACGAAAAATTGTCAAAACTGCTCTCAGCTAAAATTAAATACACATCGTTCAAGATTCGAAGGTGGAGCGTTTCTCAAAAAGCCACAAATACACCACAACTAAACAATTCTCACGCTAAACAATGTAATCTGACAAATGTCAAATCTTTCCAAATTTTGCCATAAATCCAAATGAATCACTGAATCTTGCTATTTTATCCAATTTCCCTATTTACAACTACCCCAAGAAAGAATTAGAAGATAAATATTAGAGATCATATTAAACCCATGCAAGAAAATCAGTAAAAGTCTATGTCATAATACAAATTAAATTTCTTCAGTGAAATCAAATGAACATATTTTTGTTTCTAAAAATTGAGTGGTAAACACCAAACAACTTGAAAAACCACAACCTTGAAAAGCCAAATGGTTATTAAACGAACCTTGACAATCATTTAAACAAACACGAGATTTTAAGATTTAATTTCAGATATTGAATTGACCAACACAAAATTTCAGAGCACAAAGAAAACCAAAGCTTTCATCAATTATTGTTGGCAATAAGCAATGAGATGTTGAACAATGACAGCCCCATCAAAATGCCAACAAAAAATAAGTAAACTCTAAATGGGGATTAGATAAGAATAAGATACTTCTTTCCTAATTCATCACAGGAAGCATTATACTCTTATTTCTTCCTAAGATTTTCATTTTTTCTACCCTCCTAGATCTTCGAACTGCTAGCTGATACTCCTTGTACCTGGTTTCTCGACGGGCATTCCTTGTATGGACGTTTTCCATGCTCGGCTTCTTCGTCACCAACATTAGCTCGACGTTGATCTTCTTCTTCTTTCTCACCCCTGCATTTAGAGATTAGAGTTCAGCTAGGAAAGAGAGCAATATATAACCAAGGATCACAGCACTCTTTACAAGCGACGAGTAAAACTGCAGTAGCCACAAATACAATTCTAAATCAACAAGGACACAATGCAAGAACGGTTTATGTAGCTATCGGTCGAAAATTGCTTAAGCAGTAATTACTTTATACGAAAGAAACGACAATGAAATACGTTAGTATGGTAGGTAAGATGGCTGATCCTCATGTTATATGATAATATATATCTAACATGACCTGAAATATAAGAACTTTATCATAACCATCAGTCATTCAGCATACTCTTAAGGAGATGAAGCTGTAATTCAACCCCGGGATTGTTCAAACGAAAACTATATGCTTATTGCATGAGCACTTTGCAGGAGAAGTAATGGAAAAAGAACGTGGAATGAGAGATATTACATACACTGAATAAATAATGAGTCCAATGATAACAGCAGCAAAGGCCAAGTAGTAAAGCCAATCAACCTGCAGAAAATGACTAGATTTAGACAAACAAAACACCCAATACGACTCATGAAACTGCAACAATAAAAAAATAATAATAATAAAAAAGAAAATAAAATGAAAAAGTGCAATGTGTGATGTTGACAAATGATCACAGACCTTCTCATTATAAGCAGCAACACGGATCACAATTGACCACATGTCTGAGGTCAGTAAAGACAGGTTCAACATTGTGGATCCACTAATCTGCAAAAATACATATGATTATAACCAAATTGTAACATAAAATATACTATAGAAATACTAATAGACTATTTGGGAGATGTTCCAAAAACAGTAAGAATTTGATCATTTTTGTCTTACAAGTTGTTGTTTCCACCTTCAACAGTAGTTCATTTAGCATCTCTTAATATTATATTAGCAACTAAGGTTATTCTTTTAAAGTTGATGAGTTTTGTGAAAAGTGACTTCATGCATAGAATAGCCATTTAGATGCTAAATAATTACTATTCTTAAAACACTTTTTCTTTTCTTTTCTTCTTTTCAAATTACATCAATATATGTTTTGGGAAATAAAAAAAAAGATCCACTAAAACATGCCCTCTTACAGCAGTCTCAAAAGCGCTGTATAGTTTTATTTTTGTTATTGCATTGTTCTTATTTCCTTGCATTAGAGATCTTGGAACTCTGTTATTTGCTTGTAATTCCGTTTATCTGCCATATATCTCAGATTGGGAAGGCTATTCCCCTATTGTCTGATAGTTGTTGGATTTTTCTGTTTGCAGGGATTAAAAGAAACATAACAGAGTACTCTCATAAAGAGTGAGAAAGAGAAGTCATCTATATAACTAAAACATTAACCGATTAAAAGCAAAACTAAGTAATATATATCTAACACAGACCTAATTTCATCGATAAAGTATTTACTTCATGAAACTATATGAAATTAGTATTTTCCCAAGGAAATGACAGTTTACTGGTCGATAATAATTACCAAACAAGTTTTTATTTTTCTTTTTTGAAAAGAAAAAACAAGAACCAAGCTACAGAAATATTAGCTAACTGCTCTTAAATGTCAATTTCTAGTAGGTATTTCAACCAAAGTTGTTCTTCTAAACAATTTTTCTTCATGGTAAATAACAAAATTAAAAAGATTATAACATGATGTTAATAACAATGATCATCATTCAGTCATCAACTAGCATGTTGATTAAACGATCTTACATTATCCTCTTTCCTGAAAAGAAAAAAACTTAACATAAACAAATATTCCGACCCTTACCTGAAGCAATATTGGGACAAGGGAATAGAAGAGAAACATAGCCACAGAAAATCCAGCAAAAGGAATTGCCTGAAAGAAATAAGATACAAAACAATTGTTATACATTGGAATATCAAATTCTAGGAGAGATGAACATCGCAAACTCCATCCGTGCAGCACAACTAGTAAAGAAATTCATATGGTAATGGCTGGGTTTCGTAAGAGCTATGGAAGGTGGAATGAAATTCAAGTGACTTGTTTTGAGTTAGAGTGGCTCTAGCAGCGAGACCGGAGAAACTAACAACAGAAAGATGTCATGTTGATGATTCCAGCCAACCCCCCATTTTTACATTTGGCATAAAATTTTTGTTTCACCTTGATGCCGCTAAAGAAAGCATCTCACCTTTTTCTAACCAGAAGACATTTTCCCTATGAAGTACTTTTATAAGGAGGGAAGGTATGCTGTGTGACAGTGTGAAGTTGTTTGAAGGCTGGAGAGAGAGAGAGAGAGAGAGGACTTACTGCTTTGGCCGTCCATCGAATGGATTTCAACTCATTGCGCTCAATTATGCTTCTAAATAAACCATCAAGGGAAACTTAGTACATACATTTTTTTTCCAAATAACAAAAGTTAGAAGCACCACAGTCACTTTAACACCCATTTGATAATGTGATGTTTCTTAGAACAAAAGAACAAAAATAATATTGCATCATAGAAATAGACTGCACTTCAATTCTTTCTTTGAAAAAGAGAGAAAGATGTCAGTTTCAGAAACAATTCCAAGCAAGCCCAGGGTCAACAAGAAAGAAAAAAAAAACCATAGAACATTTAGCCATTAATGTATCTAAGGATACATTTGGATTGCACTGATGATGGCACCAAAGATGCCCAACATCGCCATTAGCTCCACTCTGTCAGCATTCTTCACCAGAAATTCCTTCAGCAGAAAGTTAAATTTTGACATTTAGAAAGTGTTTAATAATTGTATATCACAAACTAAGACATGATAAGTAGGGAAGCAATAAAGTAAATGTTCCAAAAGTCTCGAGGCCCAATCATCAAATATCTTGAGCCTACCAGTAAGGTAAAAGTAAATGCTTCTGCAAACTTGCAGCCTTACCTCGCTGACATTAGTAACAGCATAAAGGGTAGCACCAGCTATAACAAGAGCATCCCCTTTAAGTGGGCTGCTTCCTCCTGCAAGTCATATTAGTGCACGTGAATACAAGGAAATATCAATTTGCTAGTTTTGTCATGATCATGCATATGGATGTAGTGAAATGTCTTAGAAACCAAGTTAGAGGGTAGGGAACGACACAAAGAGAAAGAGCATAAAGAGGCCCATATCATTACCAGCTCGGTCACCAGCATGAACATCAGAAAAAATGACCATGACAAGGCCAGCAACACAAACAACAACACCAGCTATCTTCCTGAATCTGTATTTTGTTTTCAGGAAAAGCCAGGTTAGCAGCATCACACAAGGGATTGTCCAACAATCCAGCAGCATGACACTTGTTAGAGATGTGTACTGATAGGCCTTCACAACTGCACCTCACATGAGAAAAAGATGAGTTTCAAATTATCAAACATTTAGGCATGGTATTATAAAACAAGAGATCAGAACTCAAATATATAAAAACTTCTATAGTTCATGACTCATGACCAATGATGACTAGAGAAGGTTCATGAAAATACTCTTTTACAAGAAAAACACAGAGAGAAAGAAGTTCTTATCATCATGTCATATAAAGCTTCGTTGGTATACTTCTCAAAGAATATAGACAGTAAGACAAGAAAAGTATCCATACCAAGGTAGTTGGCTTCTACATCTACCAATCCTAGTGGTATGTAGAAGTACCATTTTGCCTGAAATATTTTAAAAGGAGACAAGTAAGAAATTCACACATCATAGATATGAGTTAGCAAGAGACACTAAAAACAACTGCATAGTATAAATAACCAAAGTAAACATACACAGTTCTAACATCTTCACGTGGAAAATGTTTTACTCCTAATAGATTACGAACTTCTCCCTTGTCACCTTATGATTCAATATATCAGTGTTTTTATAATTCAGTTCTATTTTGACATTATCAGTCTCTTCTACTTAATGCACAAAGAAATAGCACTGGCTGTAATCAAGCCAAGTTCAACGAATATGAGTAAGATCACACAACAATTCACAGCTCTAGTTCAATAACTAAATCATTATCACATGCAACAGCCACCTTTATCCATGAAACTAAACAAGGTAGATGCATAGGAAAGCGAGGCCAGATCACCTCCTTTCCAGATCACCTCCTTTCCAGGGAAAGCTATGTTTGTACTTCACATCCAAAACAGAAAGGAAAACAGTAAGAAAATTTGAGCTTTTATATCTAAGTTAAACTGTTATGCACAAAATGAACTTTTTAGGTTTTTAAGGTAGCATCACCATCACAATGCTTTGTGCCCTGCAAGTACTCTGTTTCAATATTTTGAACTTTTTTAATCTCTATATATAAATAAACTCCAGAGTGAGCAAATGGAAAAAGGAGGCATGAAAAGAAATGATGGTACGCAAGGCAAAATTGCAGGTTAAGAAATAGGAAGCAAGAAAAACTCTTAGAAATTTAGTCTGATAAACTTCATCAACGATATGAAATATTCAATTGCTTAACTTAGCCGCTCGATCAGGAACCAATCCATATGCTGGGCCTTTATCCTTTTTTTAGGTTCATATATTCCCGTGTTCTGTACTTTTTTTTTGTCACGCGAAATACGTGCAGGATCATCATATTTGGATACCATATTTTTTCTTGACAGAAAGTCAAGGGAATGGCCCCTTGGCGAATTTGATTGGGAAGTTCAGTGGCAAAAAGAAGGATATTTGTATCCATTTTTCATGATATTATGCATGGATCAGGTCATCGATTCAGCATTGGATAAAAAAGAAAAAAATGAGAATTCACCGCCGTATGGCTGACCGGCGATTAGGAAACCTCGAGCTCATATTGGTCATGGGGCAAAACATGAAGAATAGAAAAAAAACAAAGCTAATTCGGAATTGTCTTTCAATATGATGCGAGGCTATTCCGCCCGGATTCTAAATTGTACCCAAGCATCGCCCATTGGTAAAGATTCGAAATCAACAAAAAAAAAATAAAGGTATAAAATAAAAAAGAATCACAATCACCTTGAGTGCTTTCTTACGGTAAAGCACTATACTTCCATAGACAATTGCCAAGAGGACATAGTTTATGAAGGACTGTGAAGTTGGTGCATTAATTCCTGCATAATAGGACTAAATGTTAGTAACTAATACATTATGATATATTTAACAAAGTCCTTTGATGCGTGGGGCCGAGTTCCCATTTAACTCATAAAGTCCAAAACGAAAACTGTTAAATTACCAATAAATCCAAAAAACTTAAGTAAAACTTTAAACATATAAAGAGGAAAGCAAAAACTTCCACTGGCGCTTTGTAGAACTCTCTGTTCTTCACAAACAAGTTGAAGTTTAAACCAAAACTAATTATAATGCATACAATCCTCATATTCCCAACTCAGAAAAGTACATGAAAATTCAATTAAAAAAACTATAAACAAGAAAAAGATGCAGAAAAATACGAAGAATGTACCTCTTTTAGCGAGCTCAGAGGATGCAAAGCCAGTGGAAGTGATAAGAAGAGACAGAAATTGTCCCAACCCAAGACCGATTAAGGTCTTTTTCGTGCAAAAATCCTTGAAACTCCTCATTATCTTCTCGTTTTCGACGCTCAAACAAGATTAGAACAGACAAATTCCACAGCCCAGAGGAAAACAATTCAAAATTGAGCGATAAATCACAGAACCCAACTGACAAAAAGAAAAACAGTCCATAAGACGACAATCTCAAACAGACCCAGATGGAGCTTTCATTCGGATTCGAACAAATTGAAGTATTGGGATAAAACGAACAGAATTGAATTGTGAAAACAACAGATGGGGAGTGAAAATCAAGGGTTGAGAAGAGTTCCCAACCTGAAGAAGACGAGTGATTACAGCCGTTTAAATGCGTTTGAGCATCTGAATTCAAGAATTTATGCTGACTTTTCGAAGCTGTTGTTGGAAAAGGAAAAGAGAACTTTTGCTTCTTCACTCCACTCTGTATATAAAGAGACGTTTTACCCTATTGGGTTATGGAATTTAGTAATTTAGAAATTCGAAGAAACAGATCGAAAAGGTGTAATTCAGAAGTGGGAATTGAAATTTTGTGATTGGCGACAAAGATAATTGGATTTCGAAATCATATGATATGATTTGATAGTTTCAATTTTTGACTTTTGATTCTAATGGTCAGTCCTGTACTAGCGAAAGCGTATCAAAGTTTCAAATATTTTGTACATGGTTACACCAACCAGCGTCAAATATATAATAATGTATATATATTTGTTTTTTTATGTTTAGATATATAGCAAAATTAGTCAAAATATTTATAAATATAACAAAATATTATTGTTTATCAATAAATGATAGATAATAATATTTTGTTGTATATGAAAATATCTTCAACAGTTTTTTCATTTAAAATAATTATCTTTTTTGTACTTTTATTTATTTATTTTATAAAAAGTACCATGTATATTTTAACACCAACCAATCTTGTTTAGGAAAATTGTCTTAAATAGCAAAATTACTGAAAGAATTTACAACTAATAGCAAAATACACATTCTATCTGCCATTAGGGGTGACAAAAAAACTCGCGAGGCAGGGTCCCCACAGGACCTCGACCCGATTAGGTCAGGAAATCCCCGGTTTGATCAGGGACGGGGGTCATTACCCGGGTACCCGTCCCCGACCCCGACCCTGATTAATCCTTGACTCCACCAGTTAATTTCCCTCTCTCAGTCTTGCTCTCTCTCAGACTCTCTCTCAGTCTCGCTCTCTCGCTTAGTGTCGCACTTTCGCTCTCTCTCAACTCGAGGGGAATAGAGCCCCCATGGGGACCCGCCTCCCCGACGAGGAATCCCCGCCCCCGTCCCTACCTATTTTTAGGCAGGGACAGGGACGGGGATGGGGACGGGGACCCTTCGCCTGCCCAGCCCGGCCCGTTGCCAACCCTATCTGCGATAGACTACTATCTGTGTCTATTGTGACACCGATAATAGTCTATCGGGGTCTATTGCATATAGTGAAATTTTGCTATATTTATAAATATTTTAGTTTCTTTTGCTATATTTGAAAAGAACCATTTTGTTTATAACGTTTTTTTGTTAAATTATAAATTTGATTTGATAGCTTAAAGAAGTTAGAATTTTAATTTAGTCTCTATGGTTTGATAAAACCATTTTATATATATATATATATATATATATATATATATATATATATATTTAGAATGATAAAACCATTATATATATAGTCTCAAATATGGACTATCTTTAAGAACTTTATCCAATTATAAAAACTACTTACGAGATATTATAAAATTTTGGAGGAAAAAAATTCTAACTTTTAAAATTATAGTGACTAAAATCTAACTTTTCTCAAACTATAGGGACCAAATTTGCAATTTAATTGAAGTTTTTCTTTTTACTTCAAAATTTGTAGAATGGAGAATCAAATTAGTCCCTTTTGGAAAGATAATTATTTATTCACTATTGGATTAGCTTGTATACAAAGGGCATATTTGAGAGTGATTCAATTTATAACATTTTGTATTTTTTCTTGACAATACGAGGGTGAAAGATTGAACTTCAGACATTGAAATTGATAATATAAGTTCATATTTATACTCATACTAGCCTAATTTTTGTACTTATTTTGTTTTTATTTTTAAATAATAATTTTATTATGGTTTGAAAGCTAATTCATTTTTATGATTAAAAAAACTAATTAATTTTTCAATTTTTAGGTTTTTTTTCTTTGGTTTGGTTTTTGAGATATCGGTTAATGAGTAACCAATTCTTCCGTAAAAAAGGAAAAAAAAAAAAAGAGAGAGAGAGAGAGAGAAAAGAGTTCTGTCATTAGTTTTTTTAGAATCGGAAGAGAAAAAATTAATAAGCTTTTAAGGTTAAAGATACTAGTAATCCTTAATTTATAAGCTATTTTTAATTTAATTACTAGGGTAGTTTGAATTAACTTAAAAAATAAATAGTTTTAAAAAATTTATTATTATTTAAACATTTTTAAATGAAGTATTTTAAAATAAATACAATAAAAGAGTTATTTTCAAATATAGAAAAACAAATCAAAATATTTACAAATATGGCAAAATTTTACTGTCTATTTGCGATAGATTACTATATATATCATGATTGACACATATAGTAGTCTATCGCATGATATTTTGCTATTACTTGTAGATATTTTTAATAATTTTGCCATTTAAAATAATTTCTCTTTTAAAGATTCATTTCGAGCCATTGTCAGACACTTGTATTTTTTTCAAAATGACTTTCTTTTCCCTAACCACACGAAAAAGGTATTCCAAATGCATTCTTAATCTTTTAAGATGATCGATTTTACCTTTCCTACAAATTCTCAGTTATGATTAGTTAAACTTTGATGATAATAATAATAATAAAGTTCTATTAAATTATTATTTTGTTTATATATTTGAGCACATAAGTATTTACTTGGCTTTGTCAAAAAAACTCAATAAAAAAAAATTATTAGTAAAATGTCAAAATGAGTACAACTCAACTAACATGAAAATGAAAAAAAAAAATATTATCAACATCAAAGTTAGAGATTTGATCTATCTTCCTCATATAACCAATGTGATAATATATATAATTTTAAAGATTTTATCTCAATATTAAACAATAAAAATAAATAAATAAAATTTGGTTAAAATATCATTTTGGTCTATCATGTTGTTCAATTTTAATCCATATACTTTTAATTGTCCAATTTTAGTCATATACTTTCACTAAATTTTAAATTTAGTCTCTAAAAGTTAATTTTTGCCAAAATTTGTTAAATAATAATACTAATATTAACACAAAGAAATTTCTAAAATTTATAATAAAAATGTGAATAAATAACCAAAGATTTTTTTTTAAAAAAAATTAACAATAAACTAGTAGTGAGACTAATCGTAAGATTTGTTAAGAATATATAAATCAAAATTAGACAATTGAAAGTAGCAATGACTAAAGTTAAACAAACTTCAAGATAAAAGAACCAAAATAATATTTTAACTATAAATTTAATAGAAATACATATAAGACACAAGTTTATTTTCTTTATTTAGAATAACAGGTAAGTTTATTAAATATAAAATATTAAATTAATTTTTTTTAAATAGTAGGTACTAAATTAAAAATGGAAAATTCTTTTAAATGACAAAACTGTTAAAAATATTTACAAGTGGGAAAACGTCACATTCTATTATAGCTAAACAATTAAAATTTTGTTATATTTATAAATATTTTGGTTCATTTTCCTATATTTGAAAATAACCCGTAATACAAAAAATTATCTTAAATGAAAAAGCTGTTGAAAATATTTACAACTAATAGCAAAATACACCATTTATCTACAATAGATCACAATAGATAATGAAATTTTATTATATTTATAAATATTTTAGTTTCTTTTGCTATATTTCAAAAGTCCTTAAAATACATAAATTTTGTCAAAAAAGAAAGTTATATATATGATTTTTTTTTTTTCTTTTTTTGGTAAGTATCAATGGCGCACATCATGCCAAAAGTAAAAAGGTATTAGCCGCACAATGTGTATCCGCCTATAAGTTAATATATATTATAAGCTTTCACTTTTTGACTTTACCACTAGTGAAGTTGTGGGTTTGGACAAAATATGATAGGTGGTTAATTAATCAATTAATTTATAAATTATAAAAAAAGTGTGGTTTTTGGAAAAGTATATTAGTTTAATGACGGTATAAAAATTGTGAGGCTGAACAAATTATTATATTTAATTACACCACTCTCTCACTGACTGGGTAACTGTTAACTACATGAACAAATATCCACTCATCTACCTATGGTCTAGGCACAACTGCCCATGATCTAGCTAACTATCAATGTTTGCCACCAATTTTGCTAGCCACTCACCCACTATGTTGCACGCCACTTCACCACTCTTCCAAGTGTCCTTGCCAGCATGTGTGTTGGACAAGTGCACTTAGTGATAACCTTTTACCTCCAAGTTCCTCTCAAAAATACCTGCCACTTCGCATGCTCCCAAAGTAAGCTAGCCTTAGAACTTGTTGGGCCACGCTTTTACTCACCCTCAACCCGACTTCCTACTTGCACCCAAATAGCTTGCTTGATCGCTTGTGTCAGATGGCGCCCCTCAGATTGCACCTCCAGTGCATATGTGCGTGCTATCTATAAATATAAATTTCCAATCAAAGTGTGCGATCGCATTTGTTTCGCTTATGTCAGATGGCGCCTGAGATTGTACCTCCCGTGCACATGTGCGGGCTATCTATAAATATAAATCTCCAACCAAAGTGTGATATCGCATTTGTTTTAATTTAAGTTTTGATGACAAATAAAGAAAAAGATATAACTTAATATATAGATTAATCACATGTTGTAATTTAATAAAAATTAAGTATATTAATGGAAAGGAAATGAAAGGGTTAAATTCCAGCGAAAGCGTATGATCGCCTTTTTTGATTTCTTGAAAGAATTAAAAATACAAAAAACTAAAAGAAAAATGTTAAGCAACATACCTTCGCTAATCCACAAGTGCAACAAAATGTTCTCCTCGAACCGATAGTCTTCTCCTTAAAGTCTCCCTTTACCACAAGATCTTCCATGCTATGACTCTGGTAAGGATCTGACTTGTGGGAACCACTCTTGAAAGAAAAGAGGGAATGAGAAAAAAGAATTTTTTAGAGAATCCTTCTTTAAAAATTGGGAGAATTTTCTTGAGAGTGATGGTAAAGATTATGTTGTAAAGTGTCTATTTTATAAGGGCTCCCAAGTACTATTTATAGAACTCTTTGGGTTACTCCTAATTCTAGCAAGATTTTTTAAATTAAATATTAATCAATATTAATAAATATCTATCCAAATAATATTTAAATATTAATCTTTAATTTGAATATCATCAAAATTAAATAATTAATTATTTGATTTCAATTCAAATAGATTAATTAATTCTCTCTCTATTTATTTAATTCGAATCTTATTCAAATTAAATAATTTATTTATTTATATAGGTCTCATCCAAATAAATAATTAATTATTTAAAGCGAAATTGTCATGAATGACAAAATTAGAAAACTAATTACACAAATAGCAATTTTGAAATCACGCTGAAATTTGTTTAAAATTGTTTTCAAAATACCGAAATTACCCTCAGAATTGCGCGTGTTTCCTCGGCGATCTTCTTCTTCTTCTTTTTTCCTATTTTACTGAAAGTATTCTTTTTCTTTCCTCGGCCTCGGCGATCTTCTTCTTCTTCTTCTTTCCTATTTTACCAAAAATCTTCTTCTTCTTTCCATACAATTTTACACAGAAGGAAACGAAGGAATTCAAGGGCTTCAATTCGATTCTACTTCACACAAAGGATTTGAGATTGACTGTGATTTTTGCAATCAACGGTGATATGGTGAAGTTTCGATGATTTTGCTTCTTCTTCTTTTTTTTCTTATTCTTCTTCTAGGTCTTTGTTCTTGTTCTTGATTGTATTTTCTTCTTCTTAGTACGTCTTGTTCTTTTTCTTCTTCTTCTTCTTCTGATTAAGGATTTCTTCTTCTTAGTATCTTCCACTTCGTCTTCTTGATCTTCTTCTTCTTTGGTTGTTTATTTGCCTAATGGACTTTGATAGAAAACTATCTGTGATAGACAATGATATAGTCTTATCTTTGTTTATCAGTTTGTTTTTTCCTTTCCTTGTTTAATAGTGATTCTTCTTCATCTTCATATTATCACTGTTTGTCAGTGATATACAATGATAGACCATTATCTTTGTCTATAACTAACTATTATGATTCATTCTATCAATGATAAACAGAGATAGTAATCCATCGTTGTCTATCTCCCAAATAGACTTTGATAGAAAACTATCACTATCTATCAAGATAGACAGTGATAAAGCCTTATTTTTGTCTATCAGTTAGTTTTCTCCGTGTTGTGTAGTATAGATAGTGATAGATTCTTATCCATGTCTATATGTAATATGTTTTTTTTACTATTAGTTTCTTATATAATATTTTCCTCCTTTTGTAGTAATCTGATATCATGGTGAATTTCCTATCATTGTTTTTTATGGTGGAAAGTGGAAGCATTATAATTTTTATGAGAATTATATGGTTACTGGAATTTTGGTGGATGACATGATAAAGTTTGATAGTTTAGTTGATTTGATATTTCAAGAGATTCAATTGGATGGTTTGCTAGAATTTTTAGTAATATAGGATATTGGTAAAGATAATATTCAAACTGTGTTCCCAATAAAACAAGACAAGAATGTTTGTTGGTATTTGACTTTGGCTAAAGATGCAATCACTAAATACCCTCTAATTGCTCACATAAGATTTCTGTGCCGAGCTAGCCCTAGATTCATTGGGTTGACTGGACTGTGATCGTCCTGTAGGTACAGATGCCTGAGGAAACCTCCCTCGTCCCCTCTGCGAATTCCCTCATTATGGTCCCCCTCGAAAGAATGAACCATTAGATCGGGCTTTAAACCTTCTTCTACCAGAGACTCCTGGTGCAAAACGTCGTCCCTCATCTCGGTAAGTCTGCTCCCGAGATGAGTAATAGTTCTGCCTAGTCCTACCTCCACCTCTGCTAGCTCCATCTCTCGCCAAACTCTTCTCTACTCTCATGGCTGCTTCTACTAATTTTGGAAGATCAGTCCATTCTGTGCTTGCCATCACTGGGATTTCACTGCGCAAGCCTTCCTCGAATCGCTTGCACTTATCCGCTTCTTCTGCTACTAATGCCAGGGTATACCTGGCAAGCTCGATAAATTTCTTCTCATATTCTGCAACTGACATATTCCCCTATACTAGATTTAGAAATTCCTTCCTTTTCTCGTCGCAATAAGACTTAGATAGTACTTTTCCTGAAAAGATTTCTTAAAGTCCGCCCATGTTAAAGAGCCCATATTTAAGTTTCGATGCTCAGTCAAACGCCACCAATCTTCAGTCCCTTTCTGGAGCATGAAAGTGGCTAAATCAAGTTTCCTGTCCTCTGGACAATGCATAACTCTGAAACATTTCTCTATCTGATTTAACCATGCTTTAGCTTCTGCAGGATCTGTGGTGCCTTCAAACACTTGGGCACCCAACGCTTTAAACCGTTCTATCCCAAACTTCCTCTCAGGATCTCCCTGAGCTGATTCCATACTGGTTATCAATCTCTGTGCTATTCTGCTAAAGATTTGTTCTTCCATATTACTACTCGCCTGAGGATTACTAGATTCTCCTTCAGACGTTTGCCTCTCCTCTCTGGTAGCACGCGATGTCTCGGCTGGTTCCTCTGGGCATATTCCTATAACATAGTATGTAATCAATTTACTATTGCATATTCCTAACTACTATGCATGATCTCACAGCCCAAAATCTTATGCTCTGATACCAAATTGTCACACCCCCTCCTAGATTACCTTCCTAACCTAGGAGTAGGTGCAACCTATACATATATACGTCATCTTACATCTTGAAACACAATTCAATACCAGATCAAATGTACAAACTTTTATACTAGTGAAACATTATAAGGTAATCATAAGTTATACATAAGATTTCTCAGCTCATAATTTATCATACAAGTGTATTTGTTCAGCAGCTAGTACAAAACCCACACTCGTTATGCCACAAAATCATATATGACAAAATATGTACTTAGACTGAGTATTTACAACTATCCCAGAGAACTAAAACCAAGTAAGCCCAGACGAGGATCTTCTGTAGACTAGGCGTCCTGGACACGCTCGCTACCTGAAACGAACAACAATAAACAAAAGGTGTGAGCTTAAAGCCCAGTGAGTGACTAAAATATCATTACAATCTAATTCTTGAGTTAATGCTGTTTATAACATTAATGTATATCTTATTAGTACAAGTTGCTAGATCACTCATGCCATTTAACAAGATAACATAGATACCTTTCTAAGAAGCAGCGGAGCAAAGCTCAACGCTATTAACCTTATATCAAGTATTCCGTCCCTAATATTCATATCTTCATATATTCATACATTCAAACGCCTTCACATTTAGTCCTTCGACGTTTCAACACTTAAGTGCCTTCTCATAATGTCCCTCAGCACTGAGTTTCATTATAATTTCACTGCTCAGGTGCCTTCACTCATCATGGTCCTTCAGCACTGAGCCTTCATGTACTGATTTTCGTATGCCTTCTCACAAGGTCCTTCGACATTGGAAACTATCTCAATCAATCTCACTAGTGCCTTCCATGGTCCCTCAACACTATGTATCATATATCTCCATAGGCCTTTACATAGGGTCCTTCGGCCGTGGTTTACATTTAGATAGCACACATACAGAAATTCACATAATATATTCATTTTCACTTGTACATTAATAAAGATTATCCTTGGATAAATTAGAAAGCCACTCACAGTTTGTCTTAGGCCCGAGCGGATTGTATGTTTTTCTGAGCTCTTCTTGGCCTATAAAACACATTTCTCATATTAGGTTTCCTTTGAACTTCATTTTCAAAATCACTAGGTATGCATGTTAATAACTAGCGATACTCTATGTTACTAGCGAGACTACCAGTGAGATTCAAACTACTGGGTGCTGCACTAGCGAAATTGGGGTGAATTAGACTAGCGATATCATTTTAAAGAGCGATACCTAGCGAGACTTCAGCGAGAGTTGTGAAATGCAGAGCTCCTTTGCGTTTATTAGCGACACCCGTTCCGCTGCTCACTCTACCACTCCTTAGCGATACCACTGTCTAGCGACACTTGATATCACAGTTTTCCTTCCTGCCCTTCAAACTCTCCCCTTATCCTGCTAAAAACCATATTACAGCCAAAATCAGAACTTCCCTCTTTCTACAATCTTGTAAAGTAGTGAGTTTCGTAGCTTACCTCAAAATTTCAGGCCATGATTCATCTTCATTTGAGAATTATTCCCAAATAACTTCGGCTGCCCTGATTTGCTTAGCAGTTCAACTCCGCTTACTTCTTCCTAGAGATTAACACATTTTCACTCGGATTTAGCTTACACATCCTTCATGGAAGTTGCTAAGAATTGATTCAACTTACTTACCTCAAAATTTCAGTTCTTGCTTCGATGTCCTCGGTTCACTCTCCTTCAAACACCAATTGGTGTTCAAGTCTATCAGTAACAATCAAGCTTCTGGTTCCAGCTTCAAGATCATCATGAAACTGATCTGATTTCTACTCAAATTCGATATAAGTACCTTCTTCTACCTCTCCTCGTTGTTCGTCTGCAAAATAGAGTTAATCTGAGTTCGAAAATGTATCCAAAAAGGCTTAATTATTCGATGCACTTCTTTATATGTCAAATAAATCACCGACTTACCAGCTCTAACTTCATCCTCCTTCTAGAATTAGCCAGCGCCACCTTCCGCGCATGACTTCGGCAACGCATAGTCTCCAATTACTATGCCACTGATTGCTCCACGCCGGATAGCTGATTACCGCATGGCCCTCTCGGCCACTTTTCTATATCCGACGCATACCATTCTTCAACGCATAGGCCATCTCAACGCATAGCGATGCCAACTTCTAGCACATAGTAGCCTTCAATGCATACTTCTATTAACGCATATTGCACCCTTCTCCCTTCACATCTTTTTTTCCCCGCCGAGCTGCCCTCTTCAGCACATGCTTATCAGCGGCAACTCTTGTCAAGCTTAAACATCCTTCAACGCATGGTCACTCATCGCATGGCCAACACTTAACCATTTTCACTCTCCCCAACTTAGCCAATTTTCTTTACTTACCTGCCCCATAATTTCTTTTTACTTACTTTCTCTCAATAACGAGTACGGGGCTTACACAGTGAATTGTGAATGCTTAGGAAATACATTTCTAACCATGTTTGTTCAATGAATTCAACTCAAAGTTGTCACAGACAAGCTTCTTCATCTATAATTGGTTATTGCTTAAAAGATGACTTTAGGTTTATCTCTACTAATCAATCCATTCCTAAAGATATCATGCATAAGGCTCGTATAAAACTTGGTGTTAATATTAATTATCAAAAAGCTTGGAGGGCAAAAGAACACATAATGAGGTCATTAAAAGGTGATGCAGCAGATTCATACAACTTGATTCCAAGGTTTTTTGAAAAATTAAAGGAAATGAATCCAGGTATGATTGCTATTTTATTTTTCTTATGAAATTTCAATCATTGTCTATCGAGATAGATAATGATAGACACCTATCACCATCTATCAGTGATAGTTGTCTATCACTCAATTTTCTTTCTCTTAGAAAAGTAGAGTTTAAATAGAAAATCATGCGGTAGTTGGTGTTAAATTCTATTGATAAATCTTCCTATGCGTTCTACTCTTGTAAATTGATGGAGATAATTGTTTTGAAACTTTTTTAATCTAAAATGCATGCTTTAACGCACGAACGCGAGCAACCCATGGATGCGTTGGCAACCCTTTAATGAAGGTGGATGCGTTGGCATACTTGAACGCAGGAACCCCAAGTTATCCATGGACGCATATCAACCAGAAACGCAAGGTAGCGGAGAATCAGATAAGAATCTTGAGAGATTGTTGGGAGATTGATATACTTGATATGCGGCGAGAGCGGTGGATCTAAATTAAACCAGAAATCACGTGATTAGGCGAGATGGACTCAAGGCAGAAATTCAGCCTCCAATCATGCAGATTTGCCAGCAATTGCAACGCAACATCTACAAAAGGGCAGACCTGAAGGCTAAAACGTTGTTGAACCTCTCGGAAGAATTCCTAAGTGACAGCAGAGTTCTATCCAGACGACAATCAGAGACAAATAGCTCAAAAGAGAAGAGTTTTCCCTCCGCCTGACCACTTCACAGCAGAACTCACACTACCATCCCAGCGAGCTCAAGACATTGAGAAACCATTCCATGCTTTCTATCTTTTTCTTACTTATGTTTTAGTTTATTAGCAAAACAGTGTATTTTCTAAAACATTTATTTCGTTCATCAATCTATACATCTTCCATGGCTATTCATTTCTTATCACTTTCCATTTGTTGTTTATCATCCATGAGTAACTAACTCTCTTTAGGGTCACGAGTTGCATTATCATCTAAATAAGAACTGTAGAAGACTATTCCATCTTGTCAATTGTACTTTTAATCTAATGCTTATGTCCATCTAGTTAATCGATATAAGTAGTAATAATCGAACTGCTCGAGAGAGTAAGTGATTGTGGAACTCAATTGACAAGGCTAAGAAGTGTTATCTAGACATAGGAATAACCTTGACACTTAACACTCTCCTATGCGTTATAGACATATAATGCATAGTGGTTGACAACCGAGAGAAGAGTCGCTAGTATGAAATAGATCTCACTATGCGTTTCTGACTTTAGATGATGACCAACCCCAGCCCTGCATTTACCATTCATATAATTCAATCAGCTGACTTTGCTGTGTCGCATACCTCTCCATCCAACCACTTTAGCTTAGTTTTACTACTTTATAGTTTCTTAGACGCATCACTTCTCACCACCTTCTTTAAACGCATGACTCAAATAATCCAACTAATTATAGAATCTGCATAGTCCCTATGTTCGACCTTGGACTCACTGAGAAAACCTCATTCTTTGCTTATACTTGGGTGAAGAATAGGAAAACTTGACAGATTAGTAAAGCATATTATTAAGCACGTTGAACGCACAACAAATTTAATAAAGATTCGCAACAATCACTGTGCATCTTTGATAGACTATGACAGGCATTTATCCCTGTTTATCTATTAATCTTTTCATGTATTTTTGCAGGTCCGTACACTGCATTAGAAATGGATGAAAATGGACATTTCAAATTTTGTTTTATGGTTGTTGGTGCATCAGTTGAGGGGTGGAAGTATTGTAGACCTACCATATCCGTAGATGGTACATTTTAAAGTGTAAGTTTGTCGGTACTCTATTAACTGCATCAACAGTAGATGCTAATAATCAAATTTTCCCTCTTGCATTTGCTATTGTGTATTTAGAAAATGATACTGCATGGAGATGATTTTTTGAAAACATACTGAATAGTTTTGGGGATCGTGAAAATGTAGTATTTGTTTGTAATAGGCATCTTAGCATCCTGAAAGGAGTTTTAAGTGTTTTTAGGGATGTTAAGTATTGTGTTTGCATGCAGCATCTTTTAAGAAATTTGAAGCTTTCTTAGAAGGATCCATTGATTGACAAGTTTTTCTTTAGTTGTGCTAAATCTTACACTTTTGATGACTTTGAGTACAATATGAGATCAATGGAATCAATTTATCCAAATATTTGAAGTTATCTTAGTAATGTTGGTTTTGAGAGGTGGTCTCGTGCATTTTCACGAAGAAGAAGGTATGGAATGATGACAACAAATATTGCAGAAAGTATAAATTCATTTTTAAAGGATGTCAGAGATTTACCTATTGCAAGTTTGCTTGATTCAATTAGAGATATATTGCAAAAGTGGTTTCATGATCGAAGTAAAGCTGCTTTTTCAACAAAAACTGTTTTGAGTTCTTGGGTTGAGAACATATTACGTAAAGAACATGAAAAATCAAGAAGTTTCCTAGTATGTGTTATTTTTGTTTAGATATAAAAAATGAATGATTGACATTGATAGACTTCTATATTGGTCAATCAGAGATAAACACTGATTTGCTATCTCTGATAGACACAGATAGACTACTATCATGATCTAATAGACTGATAGATTCAATTAGTGTCTTTCTGATAGACAGAGATAGATTACTATCATGATCTATCAGACTAATTTGCTATCTTAGTAAACATTTTGATTATGATTGATTTTTGTCTTAGGTTGATCCCATTAGCAATGTTAAATACAAAGAATGGATGGAGGTGAACAATTCATAGTAAATCTAAACTTGGGATCTTGCACTTGTCGAGTATGGGACTTTGAGGAAATTCCTTGTGCACATGCACTTGCTGTTATTCGGATGCTTAATTTGGATTGTTATTCTTATTTATCTAAGTATTATTATTCAAAAATATTGTCAAAAATATATAAAGGTTGTGTTAAACCTGTTGAAGTTCATTTAGATTGGAGAGCTGAAGCTGACATCATGAAAGCATTACCTCCTATTGTTAAGTCAAACTGGAAGACCTAAAAAACAAAGGATTCTGTCTGTTGGTGAATTTAAAAATTCATCAAAATGTAGTCGTTGTAATCAGAAAGGTCACAATAGTAGGACTTGTAAATTTGAACAATTTAGTTAATGATGTAATCATTTATTTGTATTTTTTTTCATTTACATGTATTGGCAGATGGATTTATATTAGAATTTATGAAAGTTATCTATTGATTTGTTTTGTTCTTGAGTTGTAAACAAGTAGTATTTTGATTTTTCAATTGAAGCACAACAAACTAATCTTAGTGATAGACATTGATAGATGTTTATCTATTTCTATCTACTGATAAACATCTATCACTGTGATAGACATTGATAGATTTCTATCTGTGTCTATCTCTAGATAGATTGAGCTTATTGGTAGATAGACATAGATAGACAAATATTAGTGTCTATGCCTGTGTATTGGTGCTGAAGTTTTTATGCATAAGAAAATTGTTTAATGTCTAACAGTATTTATCAAGAAGAACACAATAAACTGAAACATGTATTAAAATACTAACAAAATTTGTTAATTGTCTAACAAGTATCTTTCATTTACAACTTAAAAAATATAACATGTTACCAAACCAAAAGTTTAGAAAGCAAAAGTTCTAGAATTAAGATTGAGATTTTTGTTGAGAAATCTTAAGGTCAAAGCTTGGAGCAGTATCCATCATTTTGTCCAATGCTGTCTGATTTGGGGAGTCCTTGCTGTCAGTTTTCTTCTTTGGGTAGACCTTCTTTTCAATCTTCCTCTTATTTTCTATTGCCTTTTTTGTTGGTTTTCTCTATCTCTTTGGTCTCTCAACATATTTATCTTCAGCCACCTTAGGTTTAAACTTCTTTTTTTGCTTTTCTTTGTCTTCAACAATTTGTTCCCCTTCTTGTTTTCTTTCTTTTCCTCTTGTTACAATCTCTTTATTCTTTTCTTTATCAGTATCTTCTTCAATTTGCTAAACTTGGTTCTTAAGTTTTTGTTCTTCATTGATTTGCTGCAATAAAAGAAAATTGAAGTTGAAAAGAAGAACAACATTATGGTTCATCAGATAAACAGTGATAAACAAATATCACTATATATATATACATTTACCTTTTTCTCAATTCCTTGTTTTGTCTTTGTTTCCCTTTTTCGATTCTCTTCTTCTTCATTTCCAATTTCAATTTCTTCTTGAACTTCAGCTTCTCGTCCTTCAGTTTCGACTTCCTGCAAGAATAAGCAATTTTATAGTTAGTATTTTATAATCAATCTCAAAGATAAAATGATATAACATATTCCATTGCCAGGAAACACAAAAATAACATTGATAGACAATGATGGACACCTATCACTGTCTATTATTACAAAAACTTGTAAACAAACCTATCTTTCATTTTCGATTTCAATATGCAAGAATAAGCAATTTTATAGTTAGTATATGTTAAGTTACAATTAAAAAATAAAATAACATATTCCAAGGACTTACCTCATCTGATTCGGTTGGCGATTGTTGTGTTTTTGGAGTTTCCAAATCTAAAGTTTGAATAGGTTCTGATTCCTCTTGAGTTTCAAGTTGTTGTGTTTGGATGTCAGATTCCTACAATAGAAAATAGAAATTAAAGACAAAGATAAGAGCGATAGACAGTGATAGACAACTATCACTGTTTATTAGTACAAAACCTTGTATACAAACCTTTGCTTGATTCTCTTTGTTATTTCCAATTCCAATCTAGAACAAAACAATTTTATAATTAGCAAATGTATTTTTACAATTATAAAATAAAATTCAATATTCTAAAGACATACCTCAGAGACATATTTTGTTGCATACTCCACTATTTCATCATTATTATCATTTTCTTCTTCCAAAACTTGAAGGCTACCAGAAGGAGGTTTGTTTGTCAGCAAAGTATTGTCATTCTTTTTTCTTTTTCTTTTGGAAGATTTTAATATGGAAGTCAATCCTTCAGATTGTCCATTATTGTTTTCAACGAACTTATGATTTCTTTTTGGCCTTGTTTCAAATTGTTCTGTTCTTGTTCAAGTCTCTTTTGGCCTTTTTCAGTTCTTGAATTTCTTCCATAATTCTTTTTGCAGATATATTTTTTCTTCCTTCTTCTTCAATCAATTCCTCAATTCCTTAATTTTGTTGTTCTTCTCTTTCTTTTTGGTTGTCTTTCTCCTGGTCTGTCATCTCTGCCTTTTCCAGATCTATGAAATACTTCATGGTGATTGATTGAGATTCTTCTTTTGTTGGTTGTAGTGGAATGATACAAAACTACAAGTAAATAAATGTTAAGTTGTTAAAAAAAAAATAAAATAATAGTAGCATTGTGCTTGTGATAGATAGAGATAGTAGTCTATCATTGTTTATCACAAACAACAACGATACTTTTCTATCTCTATCTATCATAGATAGACAGCAATAGACTACTATCTCTATCTATCAGACAAATGATAGACAATGATAGGTGTCTCTCACTTGTTGTTGATGTTAAAAAAAAAAAAAAAAAATAAAAAAAAAAAAAAAGTGTTTCTAAAATTTTTTTTTTTTTAAAAAAAAAAAAATTTTAGAAACACTTTTTTTTTTTTTTTATTTTTTTTTTTTTTTTTTAACATCAACAACAAGTAAGAGATACCTAGCATTGACTATCATTTGTCTGATAGATAGAGATAGTAGTCGATTGCTGTCTATCTATGATAGATAGAGCTAGAAAAGTATCGTTGTTGTTTGTGATAAACAATGATAGACTACTATCTCTATCTATCAGACAAATGATAGACAATGATAGGTGTCTCTCACTTGTTGTTGATGTTAAAAAAAAAAAAAAAAAAAAAAAAAGAATTACTTACATCATTTGATTGAAAGATGTTTTCATGCAAAATTTTCCATTCATCTGAGTCGAGACACTCCCATGTCATTATTCTTGGACCATTGTTTGAAATTTTTCTGCCAAAACCAACGTCTAAAGCTAAAAGTTTTGAAATCGTTTCAAAAGCCCAATAAATTAAGGCCAATAGGAATCTTTGAAGATAGACAACATCCTTTTTAGTATGTGAAGCTTTCTTGAAGTATTGGTAGGTGAGGTTGTCTTCCCCTAGGGTAGTCTTCAAAGAGTTCTTTATTGTCCAGAATATCTAAATGTTTCCAATTGATATTGTTGTGTGGTTGCTTTGGGACTAAAAGACTCACCAAGATGTAGAGGTTGGCTAATTTAACCTTAACTATGGTATCATTTTCAGAACACATTAACATTTTGAAGGTTTTATCTACATCTCTCTTACTAATCTTATCATCTTCAAGAAAGCACTTTTAAGTTTAGATACTTGACCCCCTTCTTCTAAATCTATTGCAGGGAAGTTGTGTCCTCTCAATCCTGTGATGAGGCAGAACTCCTTCAAGCCACATTCAGCTATATGTCCATTAAAGTTGAAACTAGGACATCTGGCTTGTTGGTAAAACATTGCCTTCTAACTTGGTAGTTTAGGAATTGTTTGGGAGTTTTTTTCCATCTTGAAAATGAAAAAATGTGCAAAAGGACAGTTTCTAACTTCTATTAGACTTTGTTCATCTAATTTCTTCTTAATGATCTTTAAGACTTCCAAATTTAAGTATACTGTTATCCTTAAGCTTTTGTTTTCATTTTCAATTAATAACTCAGGTTCTACCTAATGAAAAGGTATATTAAAAATAATATATTAGGAACTATTATTTCAATAACATTTTGTAATGGAAGAATAATAACATTATGTAATGCTATAACATGTATCAAATACTAGAAAAAAAGTGAAGGAATAACAATACATATATATTAGTGATAGAAGCAATAACATATATATAGACTTTGATACTAGTCTATCAAAGTCTATCCCAGATAGACATTGATAGAATATTATCAATGTCTATAGGGGATACTAATGCTACAACACGTATCAAATACTAGGAAAAGAGTGAAGGAATAACAATAACATATATATTAGTGATAGAAGCAATAACATATTTATAGACTTTGATACTAGTCTATCAAAGTCTATCCTAGATAGACATTGATAGAACATTATCACTGTCTATCGGGGATACTAATGCTACAACACGTATCAAATACTAGAAAAAGAGTGAAGGAATAACAATAACATATATATTAGGGATAGAAGCAATAACATATGTATAGACTTCGATACCAGTTTATCAAAGTCTATACTAGATAAACATTGATAGAACACTATCACTATCTATCTGAGATAGACTTTGATGCACACTTTCCATGTTAACTGCAAGTGTATAGGTCAAGTTATAATATAAGACGGTAAAGTCCGAATATCGTTTCACTGAAGATCCAATTGTGAAGGTTTAAGTTACTTAACTATTATAGAATTGAATCAATTTTATTTAAGGATTAGAATTGAAGTTGTAATTTTGTAAATAAACTAAAAAGGAAAGTAAATAGATAAGAAACACAAGAGTCAAAGAGAGTTCTAGGGTAATGAATCCTTGTTCACTTCATCATGCAATATTCTAGGGTTCATGGATTTTATTGCAATTCTTATGCTTAAGTCTAGAAACATAAATCCAAATTATTTTCTCTAAAAAACAACATTTTCTCATGCAACTCAATTGATTACTAATCTCTTGAGATCAATACAAATTACATGGCATTAAGAATAGTCTTTAGCAACTTTCATTGTTAACCTAACTATTTTCATGATAGATTAACAATAATTCTTTGTTATCGATCTAGTTAAACATACAATCTTTCAACCATACATTTAACCTAACATTCAAACATAATAGATTTAACTTGTTTGCTAGTGGTTTTCAAGTTAAAATGAGGAAAATGAGAAGAAAAGACCAAAAGATCAAAACCTAGCAAGAATACAGTGAAAAAGAGAAGAAAATAACAAAGTTGCCAAAATTGGGGTAGCGCCGCAGTCTCTTTCCATAATTGGCAGCGCCACGACGCCAATTTCCTTTTTTGTAAAAATTGAAGTTTTGGAAAGTTTTCTTGGGCGGCCAACTCTATAACTTTGGGGGTTTCTAGTAGCCCTAAGGATCAATAAAAACACAAAATTACAGACCAAAAGAGTCACAAGAAGGAGAGAATTGAGTGAGAGTTCATAAAAGAGTTCAAAGAGTGAGTTAGTTGCAAGGAAGAGGAAAAGAGTTCAAGAGAGTCGTGGTGCCATTCGAGTTCCGACATGAGAGCCAAGGAGATTATGACAGTGCTACCTCAATCAAGAGCCCCTTTTCAGTAGAGTTTCCCTTTCTTTATACTCTTTCTTTGTTTTTATTGTTTAAACATGTTGCTTCAAGCTATGAGTGGTTAAACTCTTTAGTTTTAGGGTTTTGATGAATTGTTTATGAATTCATGTTGATATTGTAGACTTTCATGGTTTTGTTGGAGTGATTATGCTTTTCATTATTATTGTGTTTAATTCTTAAGGATTGGCCACCCTTCACATGCTAGGTTAGATGTATGATTGAGAGATTGTATATTTAACTTGATCTATAACAATGAACTGCTGTTAATCTATCACGAGAATAGTTAGGTTGACAATAAAAGTTGTTAAAGACTATTCTTAATGCCATGTAATTTGTATCGGTTTCAAGAGATTAGTAATCAATCGAGTTACATGAGAAAGGGTTGTGTTTTAGAGAAAACAACTTGGAATTAAGTTTCTAGACTTAGGCATATGAATTACAATAAAATCCAAGAATTCTATAATATTTCATGATGAAATAAACAAGGATTCATTACCCTAGAACTCTCTTTGACTTTTGTGTTCTCACTTTATTACTTTCGTTATTTAGTTTATATTTTCCATAAATCACAAATTCAAGTCTAATCCTCAAATAAAATTGATTCAACACTAGAATAGCTAAGTAACTTTAACCTTCATAATTGGATCCTCAGAGGAACGATATTCGGACTTTACCATTTTATATTATAACTTGACCTGTACACTTGCGGTTAACACTTAAAGTGGCGCAATCACATTCAACAAGAATTAAGCACAATAACAAAGAAAAGCCATTACAACAAAATCATGAAGAGTAAAAAATATTAACATAACTTCATAAACAATTCATCAAAACCCTAAAACTAAAGAGTTTAGCCACTCATAGCTTGAAGCAACATGTTCAAACAATATAAATAAAGAAAGAGTGTAAAGAAAGGGAAACTCTACTGAAAAGAGGCTCTTGATTGAAGAAGCACCGTCACGATCTCCTTGGCCTTCACGTCGAAACTCGAACGACACCACAACTCTCTCTCAAACTATTTTCTCTCTTCCTTGCAGCTAACTCACTCTTTGGACTCTCTAATGAACTTTCACTCAATTCTCTTCTTCTTGTGTCTCTTGGTGAGTAGATTGGCGATTAGGACTCCTGGAAACCCTTTTATTTATAGAGTTGGCCACCCAAAATTATTTCCAAAAACACAAAACCTTCAAATTAGGAAAGATGGCGCCGTGATGCTGACCGATATGGAAAGGTGGCACTGTCGTGTTGCTATATGGCGTTGCAGCGCTGACCGTCATGGAATCCTATCCTTGGTGCCGTGCCGCAGCGTCGCAACGGTGGCATTATGCCGAGACGATTGCTGCTCTCGGGAAAAAGCGACGTATTGGCACTGCGGCGCTGCCCTGTTTTTGGCAGATTTGGAGTTTTCTTCATTTTTTCACTGTATTCTTGCTCGATTTTGATCTTTTGGCTTTTAATTCTTCTTTTCTGTATTTTATCCTGAAAAAGCACTAGCAAACAAGTGAAATCTAATATAAACTCCCTTAATTTGAGAGAATAGAAAGCACTTTTCAAGCGCTTTTCAGATTTCGATACTAGTCTATCAAAGTCTATCCCAGATAGACATTGATAGAGCACTATCACTTCTATCATAAAGTTTCAGATAACATTTTATACCTTTTTTTTTTTTTTTTTTTTTTTCTTTCTGGTTTTCAGTTTTTATTTTCTTTTCCTTTGCTTGATGATTCTATAGTGACCGTTTTTCTTTTGATTTTGCTTACCATCTATTTACAAAAATTAGGTTTAATAAGAACAAAAATTAGGTTTAATGACAACAATTAGTGAGAAGAAAATATGAGAAGAAATGAGAAGAGAAGGGAAGAGTTATACCTTCAACAGCGGCAGAATGATAGAAGAATAAGAAAGAAGAAGAAGAATAGGAACAAAAAAAGGAAGAAGAAGTAGATGATAGAAAAGTATGAAGAATAGGAAGAAGTAGAAGAAGAAGAAGGAGAAGAAGCAAACGATAGAAGAATATGAAGAAGAATAGGAAGAAGAAGAAGAAGAAGAAGAAGGAGAAGACGGAGAAAAAAGACTCAAAGTACAGTTGCAGACGGAGAAGAAGACGACGAAGAAGGAGACGGAAAGGCAACATAGGGAAATTCGAATTTTAGTTCGTAATTTATGATGGGTTGGGTTGCGGGTCGTCGGGTCGAGGAAATAAAATCATTTTGTCAATTGTTTGTGGGCCGCCAGTTGTCCATCTGTGGGCTTTTAGTTTGGGCATTTTTGGAAATTTAGTAGCCTTTAATTTTGTATTAAAAATTCTGCTATAGGTTGTAAATAATTTGCTTAATTTTGCTATACTTAAAAAGCCCCCTTATTTGAATCATATTCAAATAAATTAATTCTCTATATTAATAAATTAATTAATTGTATCCAAAACAACTAATATTTTTCCTCATAAATTTGAACATTTTAATTTTTTCTTTCGACATAGTTGATTCTTGTTGGTCCATGGTGAGCTAGCAAGGAGACCTTATGAATTTATAGACTAGAAGCTTAATTGATTTGAAATTAAATTAATTAAACTCTTTAATTGACTTAATTAACATTCATTAACTGTGGGTCACTCCACTAAAGACCCACAATTGCACTCTTTGCACTATAGATATATTTATGTGTCCATGGATATAAATAAATTCCTTTGAGGCCAATGAGAGGGAGGGCCTCTTGTTTAAGACTTGGATTCAGCACTTAAGAGAGCAATTTATCTACTTTCCCGAGGGAATGAGTAAATTCCATCTTGTGTAGTTATGTTTCCAGCTCTCAACTTGGACAAATCCCTAAAATGGTAGGCTTATTGAGTCGGTGACACAACGCATTCTCACCCATACAAATCAAAGGATTGTTCTCATAGACATGAGTCCATAACTCACTTAGGATTGAAATCGAGTTACCTATGGTCATCCTTAATGAAAAGTTAATCTCTTCAATCAACGCTGTTATAAAGAGAAATTAATCATTTCGTGGTCTGGTTTTATATAAACTCTTTGTACAGGATACCTCCACTCGCGTGTCTCCACTCACATGACTCTAAGTGAGTTATGGACTCCTATCTATGAGGACAATCCTTTGATTTTGTATGGGTGAGAGTGGCCTGTGTCGTTCACTCAATAAGCCTACCATTTTGGGAATTTGTCTGATTAGGGAGCTGGGAACATATGTTCACGAAATGGAACTCACTCCTTCTCGTTTTTAGGTTAAATAAATAAATTACTCCCTTAAGGGCTGATTTCGGGTCTTGAACAATGAGGTCTCACCCTCTCACTGGCCTAAGAGGGGTTAGTTTATAGTTGGACTATAAACAATTTGTTCATTAGAGGGATCAATAGGACTTAAGGAGTTAAATATAACTATAAGGGTAAAACGGTAATTTGACCCAGTTATAGTTATGATTAATTTGTGAAGGGTTGACTTACTGTTGGTTAGTAAATTTCGTGGACATAGAAATATATCTATAGTGCGAAGAGTGCAGCTGTAAGTCTTTAGTGGGGTGACTTACAGTGAAGGAATATTGATTAATCTAATTAAAGAATTTAATTGATTAATCTCATATTATTGGAGCTTCTAACTATAGGTCTATGAGGTCCCCTTGCTAGCTCATAAAGGATTAATATAAGAATCAAACATTTTGGTTTAATTTGAAATGTTCAAATTAATAAGGGATTTAATTGTATGTGATACAATTAGTATAATGTATATAGATACATTATAATATAAAGTTTATTTTGAATGAGATTCAAAATTTATACTTTATATTATAAGAGAGATGAATATTTAATGAAATTTAAATATTAATTATATGATTGAGATTCATATAAAAACTATAGGTTACAATTAATATGAATGAGATTCATATCAAAACTATAGGTTATGTAAGAGAAGGTTATTTGAATATGATTTAAATTTAAATTAAATATGAGATATTTAATTAATTAATTAGTTAACTATTAATTAATTAATTTTATTTAATGATATTTATTAAATAGTATTTAATATAATATAATATAATTAATTAATATTATTATATTGAATAACTCCCACGTAGTGGGGAGTTAATTTGTTCTTCTCTCTCATAGTTTTTACGTAAAGAATCAAACAATGAGAAAAAAAAACACAGAAGAGTAATGTAAATTCTCTCATCCCTCTCCAATTCTCTCTTCTACTCACAAAGAATTTTCCCTTACCAAAATTCAAAGAGAGCCCACACCTTCTCTTTGATTATTCTAAGAGAATAGTCAGGTAACCATTGTGCTAGTGTTCCAAAAAGAAGAAGTTTTGTACGTTCGTTGGAGAATTTTCGGTTCGTGACTTGGAAAAGAGGAATTCCTACACTGAAGACGGTCTTCAAAAAGTAGGAAAACTTCTAGTCTCTAATTCTTGTAAAAAGCATGCTAATATATAGTTGTTTATCAATTTAGTTGTTCTCTATATTTTGTTTTTCACAAAACAAGTTTAATGGCACAAAGCGATCATTCGCTTCCGCTAGGAATTCAATTCCTTCACCTTGGAGGTGTCACATTGCAGAGAAGAGGAGATCAAGTTGCTAGGAGGAAGGAGAAGTTGTCGTGGGAGAAGTGTTCTTCAAAGGTAATTCTTCTTTTTTCCCTTAAAGTTCATGCTTAATTTCTATAAATTTGTTTACTGGTTTTTCCTTTTATATATTTTAATTCTTAATAAAGTCAATGCAAAAGCGATTAGTTACTTCTCTGCGGGATTTGATTCCTTTAGGATTGTAATTCTTCAAACAACAAGCAACCAATACAAAATAAATCCTCTTTATATTTAACATAGAAGTGTAGAGTAAAAGTCTTTACCTACCTCCCCACTCCCCTACATTAAAAGGGAGTTTAATTAATTAATTAAATTAAATTAAATATCTTATGTTAATTAAATAAGCATTTGAATCATAAGCAAATATAAATTTCTCACTTAATCTATAGTTTTGACATGAATCTCATTCATGTTAACTTTTAACCTATAGTTTTAATAATGAATATCATTTATATTCATTTTCTAACCAATAGTTTTAATATGGATTTTATTTGTATTAATTTTTTTTTATTTGGATCATATTCAAATACATTAGTTCTCCCATAGGACATGGTTTAAATTTGAATCATATTATTTTCTCAAAAAAAAAAAAAAGAAAAAGAAAAACAAAAACAAAATCATATTCACAATTAACTATATAATAATGTATCTACATACATTACATTTTATATTAGTTGTATTTGATACAATAAATATATTTTTCCTAAATTAATTTGAACATTTCAAATTATTCTTTCAATACTTTGGTCCTTGTGTAATCAGTTGTAAGCTAGCAATGGGACCTTATGGATCGATTATAAATTTGAATGATCCAAGATGAACTACTCTTTAATTAGTTAACCTCAATTCATTAACTATAGGGCAAACCACTATATAATCATAGTTGCACTTTTACGCATTGTAGGACAAGTTGTTTCCATGGATATAATCACCACATGTAAGTCAATCATTCACAAGTTGTTCGTAATTACAATTGGGTCAAATGTCCATTTTACTCCTGTAATTAACTTTGTGTCCTTAAGTACCACGAATCCTCTAATGAACAATTTGTTTATGGTCCAAACATAAACCAAGTCCTTCTCAAACCATGAGAGGATGGGATCCCATTGTTCAAGTCCTAGAGTTAGCATTTAAGGAAACTACTCATCTACTTACCATATATAGGAATGAGAGGATTCCATCTTGTGAAATTACGTTCCCGACTCCCTATTCGTTCAAATCCCCAAAATGGAGGGCATATTGAGTTAATGGCTTAGGACACTCTAACCCATAAAAATCAAAGAATGAACTCTACTAGGCAGTAGTTCGTAAATTATTCAAGATTAAGATCGAGCTACTTATGATCATCCTAGGAAACATTAATCTCTTTAATTAATAGATTTACAATGAGAGATTAATTATTTCACAGTTCAGTCTTATAGGAACTCTTTATATAAGATACCCCCAGTCATGTGTCTCCACAAGAATGATTTGGATCATATTGTTTGTAACAATTACAAAGTGGGTTGTATCCATAGTTTCATCAAGATAAGACACCCAACCTTATTCATATACTATATATCCTTTAGGTTCTTTAATTCCTTGAACATGATCCACTTGTATGTCAACTATATACTGTTCAAGTTTTCATGAAATAACCTTGGGTATTACTTTATTGGATTAAATTATGCGAAATAAAATAACAATTTGTCTTATTTATCAACAATAAATAGTTTATGTACAAACCATGAGCTTAAAGGTATAAACCCGAACAATCTCCCACTTGAACTAAAGCTAGTGGGATTGTACAAATACATTAAACTAGGGCATACAATATACCCAATAACATCTCCCACTTGCCTTAGACAAGACGATGCAATCTCGTAAACCTAGACTCTCTATATGACTTTCAAACACTTTGGTCATGAGAGCCTTAGTAAATAGATAAGCAATGTTATCCTCCAATGAAATCTTCGCAACAATTATTCTCCTCGTTGCACGATTTCTTTAATCAAGTGATATTTTATCCCTATGTGTTTTCCTCTTTTATGGTTATGAGGTTTTTTAAGTTTGCCATAACACCACTGTTATCACAATAAAGTGCCTATGTGTTTTCCTCTTTTATGGTTATGAGGTTCTTTAAGTTTGCCATAACACCACTGTTATCACAATAAAGTGTGATGGGCAAGGACATGTTTAGAACAAATTCCAAATCTATTAAGAACTTCCTAAGCCAAACAACTTCTTTAAGCAGCTACATATTCAACTTCCATTGAAAAGTCTACAATGCATCTTTGTTTGATGCTCTGTCACATTATAGCTCTTCTATTTAGAGTGAATACTGATCTTGATGTGGTTTTCTTAGAATCCTTATCAGTCTGAAAATCAGAGTTAGTGTATCCTATAAGGATCAAATTCTTATCGCTAAACACAAGCATATAGTCCATCGTTCTCCTTCGATACTTAAGGATTGTTTTGACTGTTGTCCAATGATCAAATTCGAGATTGGATCAATACCTAATAACAATCCCTATTGTGTAGCATATGTTAGGCCTTGTACACAACATGCATACATAAAATTACCCACAGCTAAAGCATGGGGAATCCCTTCTTGAAATTTTGCATCAAATATCTGACAAGTATTTTGTTAATATAAGATGCTTGAGACAAAGGCTAATATTTTGTTCTTGGGATTCTTCATAATTTGAATCCCTAGAACATACTATGCTTCTCCCGAATCTTTCATTTGGAATGGAGCAACTAGCCAACTTTAAATGTCAATGAGGAAATCTTCGTCATTCCCAATGAGTAGTATATCATCCACATATAGCACAAAAAAAAAAAAATAATAAAAAAGAAAAAAAAACTACAATACCCTTGATGATCTTCTTGTAGACACAAGGTTCATCAACATTTTGATTAAAACCATAAGATTTGACTATAATGTCAAATCTATATTCCAAGATCTAGAAGCTTGTTTTAATTCATAAATGGATCTTTTAAGCTTGCAAACATTTTTTTCTTGACCTTGTTTTATGGACCCCCCTGGTTGGCTCATGTAGATGTGATAACTACTGAAATGTGCTATCTTATTCCACTTAATTCAAGCTCATTCTATAGTTTTATGTGTTTATTAATTGATTTTGTAGGTATCGAGCACTTAGAGGGTTGAATTGACCTTTGCAGTGAAAACCGAACCAAAACGAACCAAAATGGAGCTCCGAAAGCATTAACCAAGGAAAAGAAACAAAAATTACAAAACTACCATTGAGGAGAGCATCGCAGCGCTGGTCGATGTTGCAACCCAGTGCAAAAACTAGTAGCTGCATTTAGGTATTGGTGCCATAACACTTGTCCTTAACACCACGACGCCAATGGAGATTCAAGCGACGACAATAGATTAGCATCGTGGTGCTATAATAAGTTTATAAATATATCGCTTGCAATTTTTAGGTCATCATCCTACCGAGCCCCAACCTTTCTTGCACTCTTCTTCTGTTTTTCTTTACTTTTCATTTTGTATTTCTTCCCTTGGGTTTTCTTATGGCCATGAGGAGATTATTCTACTTTATAAGTGGGTAAGGTACTCTTTTTAGTATAGAATTAGGATAGAAACCCATTGGAATTGGAAGTGAGAATCTATTCATGTGGAATTACTTGCTGTTTTTTAGAATTTTTGAATGCAATATTATCTCTATGCTTTGAATTAATGAATAAATTGCCAATGTTCATTCTTTCATTGTTAGGCTGAAGAATAGCATATGATGTGGCAAAATTTTATGTTAATCTTCAAGTAGCAAAGGCAAATGCTTGTGTGCTAATTGATAGGTTGTTTAGAATAGCCCTTTAGCAATAATTTGCATGATTGACTTATTTCAAGAATGATTTGATTATTAACTTAGTCTAATCAAGGAATTAATTGACTTAGCCAGATCCTCTATTCGTAATGTGAATGTGAGATTTTTATGGATGCTATCGAACCCAATCAACCTAGCATCTAGTTTAATTATGAAATTAATTAATCAATTGGACACTTATGTTGGCTTCTGGACAAGTAGGCTAAGTATAACAATTGCATGTAATTATCTTTTGTATTCTATGATCAAAAAATTCAATGGGTGGAATCCAATTCCCTAGGCTAGACTTCTCTCCATTCTTATTCTAATTTAATTCTAGATTAATTTCATGCAATTTATCTTTCCTTATTATTTAATTTGTGTGGCAACCACATCAACAAACAAAACCCCACATTAGTTAGCTAATGAATTTGATATATAATCAAAGAAAAACACAAGCACTCCTTGTGGATCAACCTGACCAACTATTACTACAGTTGTAGTTTGGTATGAAGTTAAAAGTATCATTTGATTGGTTAAGAGGGAATTCAACACCCCTTCTTAGATCTGATCATGGTGTTTTCTTCAAGATTGATATTCAAAACAGCAGTCTTAATACCCATTTGTCATATTTCATAGTTATAATATATGAAAATGGATAAGAGAATGTGAATTGACTTTAACATGGCAACAAGGGAGAAAGTTTCTTCATAGTCTACTCCTTGATGTAGCGCAAGTGCACTCGTCAATTTATAATATAGTAAAGCGGCCTAAGCCGAGTATCGTCCTTAGGAAATTGGATTGATATTCTCTTAGCTATTCAAAGATTATTCCAATTTTATTTAGAGGATCAACTTCGATGGAAACATATTAAAATAAATAAAGAAAGCAATAAAAGTGACCTATTATGGAGATTATCAACAAAGAGACATTTTAGGCAATAAAGTTTATCAAAGGCATTATTAAACACAATTGTTTGACTCTTGAAGTAATTAACACAACACCTAGATCTAGAAGTCTTTTATCTGGATTGAATATTTTGAAAATAATCTTTATTTCACTTAATTATTAATTACAAATCTCTTGAAACTCCATAATTAAGCAACATTAAGACTCTTCATCAACAATCTCTACTGTTATTAGATTACTTTCTCTATTTTCAAACAATAGTCTAGCATCACATTGTGCTTTAGTGATAACACCTAAAGTATGCTATCTTCATTGGCTTAACTTGAGATTCTTGTGCTCTTTAATGTGTTTATTTTGTGAATTTACAGGTTTCGAGCATCTAAGCGGTAGAACGAACCTCCATAGACAATTTTCGCTTAATTTAGGCTTAATATGAACTTTAAGGCAATAACCGGGGCAAAAGAATGAAGGCATCTTGCTGGAAGCTTGCACTGCGGTGCTTGCCAGGTGCCAAAAGACAAAAGCTACACTTTGTCTTATGGCACCATGACGCTCCAAATTTTGACGGAGGGGAGAAGCGCTGCGGTGCCGTCACATGTTATTTAAATATTCTCCTCTTGCGTTTTAAGGTTATGAACTCCGACCTAGCCAAAATTCATATGCAACTTACTATCATTTCTAGACATTTTCTTGTAATTCTTCTACATTTCTTCAATTGGGACTTCAATCATCATTATTCATTGATTTGATAATGTATAGCTAAATGTTAGTTTTCTAGCTTGGGTTTGTTAGTTTCCCCCCTTTGTTTAAGTTGTGAGACTTGTTCTTCCTTTCACATTGTTCAAACTCTCTTGTTTATTGGTTTTAATTTGATTGTAATGCTTATGATTAGTAATTTCTTGTTACTGATTGAGAACCAATGCTTGAATGTTACTTTTCCATGTTTTATATTTATCCTTACTTAAGGTAATAATCGTTTAGGAAGCAAAAAGGTTAGAGTAACTTGTCTACTGTGAGTTGACCATAAATTTGTATTGCTTTAATCAACCTTGAATTAAAACCGTATTGAATGAATTAATTAGACGATGGAAATTAGTTCGTTCATGTAGCATAATCCTTGAAGCTTAATCGGATTAGTTCAAATGATTAGAGCAGATTCGTCTTTTCATGTTTGCTAATTAGTTGATTTGGACACAGTTGGTTACGATTATAATCAATTTGGCTAACTTAAACGTGGGATTTGATCTAAAGTTCAGTGATCACTTAAATTAATTGAGGGAAGCATAAAATCAAAATCGAACTAGAAATGTTCATCATCAATTTCACAACTCTCTCTCGTTATTTTCATTCGCATGCCATTTAATTCCATGCAATTATACTTCCTTGCATTTACATTTGAAGCATTCACCAAACAACCCCCTATTACCATAACTATAAGCATTTTCTTTGAGAAGTTGACCGTCTCCCTCAGGTTCGACCCGTACTCCACTGTTGCTACTAAATTAGTGTGGGCACACAAATTATTTTGACCGATTTGAAGGATTTGACACCCTTTGGGCTTGGCCATTTAGTAACAAAAATGTTGCCTAATTGGTAAGGAATTAGAAAAACTTCCTAGATCATTCAATTTATGAGGCAATTTTTTGTGTAGCACAACAATACAGTCCTTAGTTAGGCTCATCATCTCATATTGGCCAAACTTTTTCTTTCTAGATAAGACGTCTTACAAGAATTTCACATAGTTTGGCGTTTGTTTTAATGCCTATGCAAGCAGAACGTTAATATGCAACTTCTTAAAAATTTCTAGAAATTTAGAGAATTGTGTATCCACCTTTTTTTTTCTGCAATCTTTGAGGATAAGGTAAAATATTAGGGACAAAATGTAAAAAGTTAGAAGTACTCCATGATTTTGATTCTGAACTTTCTACCCTTACCTTAGGTGCATCTTGCTTTTTTCTCAACGATTTCCAGTGTAGTTGTAGAATCACCTTCCTCTTGGGTTGGCTCATCTTCTTCATTTACAATAGGCTTGTCTAACTTCTTGCCACTCCTAAGAGTCACAACATTGCACTCTTCTTTAGGATTCTTCTCAAGGCAACTTGAGAACTTACCTTTTTGCATGGTTTATAAAGTAGTGGCCACTTAACTCATTTGCATCTCCAGGTTTTGGATGACTTTGTCTTGACTCTGCATATTGGTTGCCATGGTTTGTATATTATTCACCATTGTTGTGAGTCTATTTGTAGACCCCTTGATAAGGTCCGTCATGAGTTCCTGAATAGATTGTTTCTTTTCTACTTGAGAAGGACCTTGTTCGAGGCCTACCAAGACCAAAAACAAATAGAATAAAAACCAAGTAGCAAGTAGGAAGTAGGAACAGATCGTCTCACAGGGAATCAAGGACAAACTTAGTGCAATTAATGAATTCAAAGTAACAATTGGAGGGGGGGGGTTGGTTGGTGATTGAGTGAAATTTAGAATGCACATAACTAAATTGAGAGAAAATTTTAAACAAAATTGGTTGCTTTTGGAAATCCGATTTGAGAAAAGTCAACCCGAGAATAGAAACAAATTAGTTATCTTCTTATCATAGGAACTCAATTATAGAAATATTTGCTTTTAAATACACAACCATACTCCAATTTTACTCTAGAAGCCTTTAGCTATTGATTAAGCAGGTACTAAAATCATCCTAAACCACTTCAATTACCATGAAAGAAAGATTCACTAAAAATCAACAAGGTTAGCATTACGTACATTGGAGAACTAGTTGAGACGCATGAAAGACGAGGTAGCCTATTCTTGAAGGGATTTGAATCTATTGCAAAAGCTTGTGATCGATTTTGTTTTTAATTGAGAGAAAAATTTTGCAGAATTAATAAAAAATAAATAAATAAAGCATTTTGTTTATAGTAAGGCGATCAAAAGTGTATTACCTTTGAAGTCACTCTCTTCGATTATTTCTCCTTTGCTTAGTACAAACTGTTTTCCTCAAGAAGACACCACCAATGATCTTCTTTGTTATCCTCTTGGAACAAGAATGACTTGTGGGAGCCAGTTGACGAAGGAAGGGAAAAGTCAGAGAAAATTTACTTTTTGGAAGTGTGAGGGAGAGAGAGTTTCTCCTTTTGGTAAAGTTTCTTTGGTCTTTTGAACAACTCCCTTTCCCTTTGTGATGTTATCACGTTTATACGAGGGGAGTCTCACCACTCCCCTGCATTGCAAACAAGTTATTTTTAATAAATAAAAACATTTAATTAATTAATTAATTAAACCAATTTATTTAATTTATTAATTAAATATTAATTAAAAATAATTAATTAATTTATTTATTTATTAAATAATGATTAATTTAAAGGAATGTTTTCAAAAATAGAAAAATTATTGAAAATAACTACAACTATAGAAAATTTTACTTTCTATCTGTAATAAAGTGCGATAGAACCAGATAGACATCTATCACTTTACCAGATCTTGGAACATTAGATTTGATTCCTCAATCAAGTCTTTTGGTTTTGATCAAAACGTTGATGAACTTGTGTCTACAAGAAAATCATCCACAGTAAAGTAGCCAACTCTAAAGAGCCTCACAGCCACAAACGAGAAAAGCACATTAAGAGGAAGTATCACTTGATACGAAAAGTTGTGCAACGAGGAAATATGATCGTCAGAAAGATCGTTTTGGAGCACAACATCATTGATCCATTTACGAAGGCTCTCTTGGCTAGAGTGTTCGAGAGTCATCTAGAAAATCTAGGTCTGCGAGATTTGTACATTATGTAATCTAGGGTAAGTCGGAGATGTGTAATGGGTATATAGATGCCCTACTTTATTGTATTTTCTTTACTATCTCTGTTGTTTTTATGATTAAAATTGTGTACATCCCAGTAACAACAGTTCTAGTTCAAGTGGGAGTTTGTTGGGTTTTATGCCCTAAAACTCGTAGATAGTTGGCTATCATTAATAAAGTGTTATTGATGTTCTTTTAATAAGTGTTATTGATTATGTTGTATTTATTTTGCATTAGTAACCCTGAAATCCAATAAACTAACATTTTTAGGTTGTCTTATGAGTCCTGAACAATATGTGGAGACATACGAGGATCAATGATTAGGATACAACCTAAAGAGTCTATAGTATACGGATAAGGCTAGGTATTTTATCCTGGTGACACTATGGATACACCGATTTTGTATTAGATACAAAAAAAAAATGATCCAACGCATTCGTGTAGGCGATATGTGAGTGGGGGTATCTTGTGCAATGAGTTTGCATAAGACGGGACCACGAAATGGTAATTACTAGATGTAATTCCGTTGACTAGTTAGGGTTCTATTTCAATAGGATGACCTAGGCAACTTAGTCTTAATCTTGAGTACATTATGAACTCCTGTTCATGAGGGATCATCCTTTGATTTGTATAGGTGAGAGTGGTCGATTTGCCGACTCAATACGCCTACCATTTTAGGGACAAGAGCAAGTGGAGAGCTGGAAACATAATTAAACAAGATGGATTTCACTTCTTCCTGACTTTAAGGTAAGTAGATGAGTGTTCCCTTAAATGGTGTCTCCAGGACTTGAACAAAGGGTCCTGCCCTCGCATTTGCTCGAGAGGGGTTTCTGTTTAATGGTTAGACCATAAAATAGTTGTTCATTAGAGGAGCATTGGTACTTAAGGATACAAAGGTAACCTAGAGTAAAACGGGAATTTGACCCAGCTAGAGTTACGAACACTTGTGAAGGACTAATTTTCTGTTATTAGTCTCTATCCGTGGACACAGAAATATATCTGTAGTGAAAAGAGTGCAGTTTGTGGGTCTTTAGTGGAGTGTACCCACAGTTAACGAATATTGATTAATTTGGTTAATGAGTTTAGCAAATTAATTTCATATCATTGGAGTTTCTGATCTGTAGGTCTATCAGGTCCCCTTCCTAACTCGTAAAGAGTATTGAGATACATTAAATCTTGAATTGAGTTTGAAATGTTCGAATTCACTTGGGAAATATTATAATGTAAAGCCAGTGAAATCTCCATCAGCTTTGTGTTTCAGGGTATACCCCCGCCTTTTCTAAGGTGCCATTACCGAGGAGATGAAGGTGATTCTTGTTCCAGTGAATACAACCTATTTAACGACAAATTATAATATAAAGTTTTTTTAAAAAACTTTATAAATTTAATTTTTGGATGTGATTTGAAATTAATGAGAGAACTAAATATTTGAAGTAGTTCAAATATTAATTTAATATGAATTAGATTCATATTGAATATATAGGTTGAAAATTTAATGCGTATTAGATGCACATTAAAACTATAGGTTATGAGAGAAATACAATCAAATATGATTCAACTGTAGGTTATATTAAATGTTGGATATTTAATTTGGTAATTAATTAATTGTAGAATTAATTGATTATTTAATTTAATTCAATTTAATCCCCTTTGATTTAATTAAATTAATTGATTTAAAACCATAGGTTATGTAAGAGATGTTCATTTCAATATGATTTAAATGAATTTGTTAATTAAATTAGATTTAATTAATTATTCATTTAATTAATTATTAATTAATTAAATTAGTTATTTGATTTTTTTATTTTATTAAAAATCAAATAACTAATTTCCCATGTATAGGAAGTTAGGTTAATTGTGGGTTCATTCCCACGTCTTCCTTTCTCTCTCAGTCTCCTTCAGTTATTCTCTTCATATACCTAAAAATAGACAGGGAATATGAGATGAGATTGATCTTCTACTTCTGTGAGTTAAAATTCTCCCTAAAAGAAATTGTGTTTCCCTTTTGAGATTTGTTCCCACAAACCAAGTCCTCAATTCTTTAGAGAATAGGGAGTGAATCGTGTGGTGGTGTTCCAAATCGATTTCAAAAGGTTGGTAATTTTTTTTTCCTTAAATTACATGTTTAATTTAGTTTAATTCTGTTGAATTGCCAATGTATTGGTATTTCGTCATTCCAAAATTAAGTTTCAAGGTTTGGTTCTCTGTACTTTTCCACTGCGTTAGAGCTTTCGTCCCTACAATTTATAATTAACTATGTACTATAATGTATCAACATACATTTTCTTTATCAATCATATCATATATGATTAATACATGTATTTCCTTGAAAAGGATTAGAACATTTCAAATTCTATCAATATTGCATATTCTTGTTTAATTCGTTATGAGTTAGCAGAGGGATCTAATGGACCTACAATTATAAGCTCCAACGTTACGTAATTAATTAATTAAACTCTTTAATTATATTAATCAACCTTCATTAACTATGGGCATACCACTAAAGACCCATATGTCATGTATCGAGAAAACAACCCAACAAATCACACCATAAATGCCCATGACTCGTCTAGCACAACCAAGGATCGGTCGAGGAGGAAGAACCATGATGTCGCTAAGCAAGGCACACGCAAGTGCCAAGGCATCACACATAGTTGCCAAGGTTGCTAGACCACGCCACTACCTCAAGCGTGCGACCCAGCCAAAGCCAAATGCCTCATTGAGGGCCCCATCAGATGCACATGATCGAGTGGCTACGCAACCAGCCACGGATGTGCAATGTACAAGGCTAGAATGTGCTGAAAGTGTCTCGACGATTCTAGAAGCTTTAACGACGGTTGAACACCTACCCAATTGTACTATAAGGCCCTAGTTAAGCCTAAAAGATTCTAGGTCGGGCCTTATCTTGATAATTCTAGGCTTGTACATAGCTGACCGACACTTGTACATAGAGAATAGCCTAGAAGGGTCCGAACCGACATTGTAAGTCGGTCATGCTAGGGAATGTCAGCTAGGCGCCCCTATAAACACCTGAGGGGGCCTCATTTGTAAACCATCACCGAGAATTAAGTAATCTAAGCGACGTTCTTAAAGCTTGAGCAATTCTCTTCGGTTGGTGAAGCTCTCTAAGCTCTCATTCACTCAAACTCTCTCAAGTCCTCCTTGCCTAAACACTTCCTCACCATCTCGCCCGATTGTGCTAGGGGAGAAAGATCCTAAAACCTCAATAGGCTTACTTAGTGTATCTTTTGACAGCAAGATTACCCAAGTGCGGCGTAGTTGGTTAGGTTGAAACACTCACCGCGTGACACATAGTTGCACTATTATGAACTGCATTATATATGTTTCAATTGATTAACCATATTTTGTAAGTCAATCCTTCATAGGTTGTTTGTAATTACAGTTGGGTCAAATTACCGTTTTACCCTTATAATTACCTCTTGCATCTTAAGTATCATTGATCTTCTAATGAACAATTTTGTTTATGGTTCAACCATAAACAAAGTCCCTCTCAGGCCAGTGAGACTGTGAGGCCTCATTGTTCAAGTCCCAAAGTCAGCACTTAAGAGAAAAACCTATCTACTTTCCCTAAAATCAGGAATGAGTGAATCTCATCTTGTGAAGTTATGTTCCCAGCTCCTCAATCAGTATCGTTCTTAAATGGTAAGCCTATTGAGTCGGCAGCTAAGGCTACTCTCACCCATACAAATCAAAGAACGACCCTTATAAGCAAGAGTTCATAACTCATTCAAGATTGAGATCAAGTTACATGGTTATTGTTTGAAATGTAAATCTCTTCAATTAACGACATTACATAGAGAGATCATATTTCGTGGTCTGGTCTTATACAGACTCACTATATAGGATACCCATTACTTACATGTCATTACATGAACGATTGGATCAAACTGTTTGCACACTTACAATATTTGTAACATTTACAAAGTGGGTCTATCCATAGTGTTACCAAGATAAGGTACCCAACCTTATCCATATATTATAGACCTTTAAAGTTATAACTCGAACATAATCCACTTGTATGTCTACTACATATTGTTCAAGTCTCATGAAATAACTTTGGATTTTTCCATAATAGATAACTTAGTATTACATATTTAAAATAATCAACTATTATATCCAATAAATAATTAACTACGAGGCTTTAAGGCATAAATCCCAACAATTCTAACATACGACTAACTAATGATTTTCATTGGTTCAAGTTCATCAACTATGAGATTAAGCCTACAAGTGGATAAACTCTACCCAATGGTGCCACAAAGTTTACGAACATGCAAGGCCATCCCTTTAAGAAGGGCCTTATCGCAAAAAGTCTCTTTGAAAGGTCACTCTCATTAAAAGAAAAACTTCCTCTAGAACAGGTCTGAGTCAAATAGTAATGATTCGAAGCACCTCTTTTTACACTATTTCAAACATAAACTTGGAAAACAAGATTAATCAATCAAGAGGAGTCAATTCTATCAACTTGAATTAAAGTAAATATAATAAAAATCATCAGAGTTTACAACAAGCATTTCAAAGTTAAACCAATTCTCAAAGAAGTCCAACAAGAATCCTATCCCCAAGTTGAATAAGTACCTTAGCTACTCATAGTCTTCAATCTAATACAAAAATGATGAACAATTCAAAGAAAAGATGAAGAGAAAGTGAAAGGAGATAAGATTGAAGATTTGGAATGCAGGGTCTCCTGGTGGCTGCTCCAAATTGAGTTCCCTTTCCCCTAGAAATTTGAGCTTAAGAATTTATAAAACAGTTAGAGCGCCTAGGCGCTCAACCCAGAAACCGAAGCACCACCCCAAACATATGGGTCTTCTGCGTGCGTGCCACATGAATTCTGTAAAAGTTTGGAGCGCCTAGTGCCTAGGCGAGCGCCGGGCAGCACCTAGAAGCTTCGACCAAGGGGGCTCTTGAGCTATAAGCACCTAGATGAGCCAAGAAATTTACCCTACTAACCATCAGAATCTACAGAAGCCAAGAAATTTCCAAATAAAATCATGCAATGAGGACGAATTATGCAGGATAAAATAGCACCTTTTAGACGCTATGAGACCTACAAAAGAGTAACCTGGAAGACCCTACAAAACATTCCTATTGTTTGTGTATGAAAAGTTCTCTTGATTCATTAAACTTGGATGACAATGATTTGGAAGTGGTTATTGGCCTCTAATGTGTCCTCTATCAACAAAGTTTGTTGTTTCAGCCTCATATTGCTCCCATGTTTGTTGTTTTGAAGATTCAGCTGCCATGGCGGCTTGGGATCCTATAGATGATGGATTCTTTTGAACTTGTCCTTCTATAGTCAATTTATTCAAAGTATTAGTGATTGTGTTCAATTGTTCTTTTAAAGATCTTGCCTCTTCAATTTAATATAATCCTGATGTTCTAGTAGTGGATGATTTTTTACTAGGCCAATTGTAGCTTTTGTTGGCCAAGTCCTCCAAGAGTGTGTGAGCTGCTTGGGCTATTTTAGAGAATATAGACCCTCTTACTGCAACATCCAGATGGACTTCATATTGCATGTTAATCCATTGTAGAACAATTGGATTTGCAAACAATCTGGATATCCATGTTGTGGACACTTCCTCAAAAGGTCTTTCTACCTCTCCCAAGCCTTGTATAGTTGTTCATCCTAAGTTGACGAAATATGCCTATCCCCATTCTCAATCTCATTTTCTTTGCCAGTGAGAAATATTTGCTTAAGAAAGCTTGAGCCAACTCATCCTATGTAGTTATGCTCTCCGATCGTATGGTCTCCTTGGCTCAGTCCTCTAAAAAGAAGGGAAACAATTTTCATTTGATAGCATCATTAGAAACTCCATTCATCTTTACTGTCTTGCATATTTCCATGAACGACCTAAGGTGCTTGTGAGGGTCATTAGTGGAACGTCCTCTAAATGCAATGTCTCGAGCCACTTGAATCAACCTCGGTTTGAGCTCAAACTTTTTGACATTAATTGGCACATTTACTATTCAGGGTTGATCCATCGGGAGGGTTGATTGGAAATAGTCCGGATTGCTATTGATACAACTTTGTCTCCCATCTCACCATTTGAGTTAGGTGGAGCTCGTAGATCTCTTGAAAGTCCTACCAATGTAAGGGTCAAATGGAAAAATGTTAGATTTATCACGTGGCATACACCAAAGGTCAACCAACCAATTTTATCAAAACAAAAGGAAAAACAAAGTAAAATACACCTTAAATTACAATCTATGAATCTTTTAAATATTAAACAAAAACCATTCTTTTGATCCCCGACAACACCGCCAAAAACTTAAATGTAGCGCAAGCACATGCGTCAAGTAATAGTATAATATAACAATCTAAGATACCGAGTATTGTCCACAGGACATCAAATCATGGTTATTGCTTAGCTATTCGAGAATTGATTCAACTTTATTTAAGGATTCGAAATTGAGTTTGAATTAGGGTTTTGAAACAAATAAGGAAAATAAAAACAAGTGAGAAAATTCAAGAGACGAAAAGCATTCTAGGATGTTTGATTCATAATTTACTTCATTAGGTTTTGTTTAGGTTTTGGAATTATGTGTAAATAATATGCATAATAAGTATCGTATGTCTGGATTATTTTCTATAAAAAACAATCTTTTTCTCATGCAACTAATCAATTACTAATTTCTTGAAACCAAATTAAGAAACATGATATTAAGCAATGTCGTTAACAACTTTGACTATTAACCTAACTATTTTAATGAGAGAATAATAATAATTCAATGCTATAGTTTGAGTTAAACATGTAATCCATCAAATTGAGCATCTAATCTAACATTCATTGAAGGCCAATCAATAAGAATTAAAACATAATAGCATTGGAAAACGTATTCTATACATTTGCAACAACCATGAAAAAGTAAGGAGAATAAAGAAGAAGGGAACACTACTATCGTGATGATCCCCATTGATGGAACACATCAAAATCTCCTTAATTTCCACCTAAGAATCTTGAATGGTCTCTAAATTAACCTCCACTCTCTAAACTCTTATTTTCTAGCTAAAACAATCTCTAAGGCTCTATATTTTCATGAATTGCTTAATGAATTTGACAACCAAAACCCTAGAATTAAATAGAAAAAGATTTTCAAAGCTAAAAATATTTTCCTAAAATAATGCCTAGCGTTGCGGTTGTAAAACCTACTTTCATTTCTAAGCACTTAATCTAAGTATGTAATAGGTTGTGGACTTATTTGCTTTCTCTTGTTTAGATTGAAGGAAGAAGTGGAGGAAAGTGGGGAGTACGACTAACTAGTAAGTCAAATTCCAAGTCCTTATGAGATAAATCGAACTTGGAATCTATTTTGACATATCAACTAGTATGTAAAAGACTTAAGAAGAGTTCCCCTGTTTGAACCGAGGTGGAAAGATATTATTATGAATTTGTGTTATTACTATTATTGTGTAATTATTATAAGTGGAAAGGAAATAAAGATGGTATTGTTTAAATATTGGATTAGTGAAGTTTTTTTAAAAAAAAAATAGAGAAAGAAGGAAAAAAGAAGAAAGAAAGGAAAAAAAAAAAAAAAGAAAAAGAAAGGAAGGAAGAAAGAAGAGGAAGCAAAAGAAAAAAAAAAGAAAAAAAAAGAAAAAGAAAATGGGAATCTAGAGTCGGTGGAAGGTGATAAAACACAAGTAAAATTGATTGTGTTGCCGACATTTCTCATTTTCCAAACTCAAACCGACTCAATTCCTTAACTTAGCATCGAGGGGAGGAAGAAGAAGAAGACCAAGGTGAATTGGACTAGAATTTGGAAGAAATCTTGGTGGAAATTGAAGCAGAATTGAGACTGGTCTGAAACTCGAGCAATTTGTGCAAGATCTGGTATTTGGAGAACAGCGAGCTGAAGAGACTGAGTTTGGGGCTGGATATTTAATGTTAGTGAGTTAATTCATTTTTTAACAACTTTTGTGAAGGATGGTTAGCTGAATGTGAACAGAAACAGGTTAAATTATAGGTGGAAGTGATTGGTTCGAATTTCTCGACTAATCTGGAGCATAATGGAGAAAAAATTGGAATATCCGACGAACGAAGGGGAGATAGACCCTAAAATTTGGAGGTAAGCTAGAAAACTCATTTCTCTATAAGTTTGTAAGAGGAAAAATTCTAATTCGGGCTGGAAATACTACTTTTAGCAGTAAAAAACGAAGACAAAAGCTGTGTACGACAGGTTTCGCTAGGAAAGAATAGCAACACTAGGGCGTGGAGTGAGACGAATCTCGCTGGTGTCGCTGGTTGCTGTTTGTCTCACAAATCTCGCTAGGTCTCGCTGGTCGACTGGTTTCGCTGGTCGACTGAATCTCGCTAATTGACTTGTTTTGTTGTATAATTTGGTCTCAATAGGGACATATACAATAATGATTAAGGCCTATCTGCTATATTCCAATGGGAATTTAGGGGATCTAACAAAGGGATTTAAACCATTTTAGGCCAAGAGTAGCTAGGAAAGGCGTATAATTCATAAAGGGCCCGAGACAAGTAGTTAGTGACAATGTTATTCAAAATGAGCTTACTTTATACAAAGTTTTCATGATATATAACTATGATTGGAAGCATGTTTTTATGTTTATGCTTTTCACGAGTTTTAGTGTGCCACGATGACTACTTGCTTGAAAGAAAGCATGTGTTTCCATCTAAGTGCATATTATGGTTTGCATTGGAAATTATTCGAAGCATGCTAGTTGTTAAACAAGTTTTATTAAAGGCATGCTATTTATTACTCCATGATTTTGTGAAAGCATAATGTCACACCCCTCCCAGATTTGCCTACATAACCTGAAAGGTAATGTAAGGACAACATACATCACCCCTTTTGTGACGCATACCATCCACTTCTACACATTTATCCTATACAGTTCACAACATACATATCACTCCTTAATACAATTCAACCTTAACATATAGGGAATTATATACATAATGATAATTTAAAATACAACTCTTCCATAAAGCCCTTATACAAAACCATGTTTCAACTCCCAGTAAATGTACAACTAGGTCTACATGCCACCTATATAAGGTTTTACATACATACAACTTTTCAAAACAAGACAATTTTCTAGAAACTCGAAGCTTAAACAGGGAGAGTTGGAGTAGGCAATGCATCAGGAACGTCCTTGCTACCTGGAGGGGAAAGAAAACTTGAAAACATAAGCTAACAGCTTAGTGAGTGACTAATTTTAAACAAATTCTTTTAGTTCGAAAATCATCAGGATTTAAACAAATTCTGATAACATGAGTAAAACATAGAATCATCACATTTTCATTGATTAAATCACGTTTAAATGCCCTTATCAAATCATACATGGTTTTTCAACAATTCGTAAGTAAAACAATACGGTTACAACACCTTTCCTTAGTTGAGGTGGAGCAAAACTCAACGCCCCAACATCGAAAACAATAAGGCTCGATGCGGAGCAAAACTCAACGCACCAGCATATAACCTCTATGTGCACATAGGAACATGACAGGTTGCCCAAGTACCTTCTCCATGTCCATCAGTACTGGGTCCCGGGGAAACTCACGTGCCTTCTCCATGTCCTTCAGCACTGAGTCTCCTCTAAAACATTCTAGAAACCAGTATTTTACGTAAATAGTTCACATGAAAGTCTTTCATGAAAAATTAGATATTTCACGATAAACAATATTTCACAACATGCCTTTCAACATCTTATAGAAAATGGATAAACATGCCTTGTGAACAATATCATCAAACATCATGCTTTTCAAGAAAACAGTTCATCTCAAAGCCATATCTCATAAGAAAAACCAAACTAAACATTTTCAATAAATCTCGTTTTCAAAGAAAGAAAAGTGTCACTCACAACTCTTTTCTAGGCCTTGAGTGGGTTATACGCCTTTCCTAGCTCTTCTTGGCCTGAAAATACACATTTCTTGGGTTAGGTTTCCCTAAACTTCCTTTCCATAACCAACAAACTTTAACCATTCATATTTGATCAATAAACCTTAATGAGCGAGATTCAACTCTACTAGCGAGACCACTAGCGAGACTGAACTACACTACACGTCACTAGCGATACCAGGGTGAGCAAGACTAGCGACACTCACCTGATCAGCGAGACCCAGCGAGACCCAGCGAGAATTGTGAGACGCAAGGCTTCTAGCAACACCTGCGTTACCCGTCTCGCTTCTTACGCTTTAACTCTTAGCGTTACTTGCAGTCCAGCGATACTTATTTTCCACAGTTTCTGCCTTCCCTCTCATTTTCACTTCTATCTGTTACAAATCATATTTCCAGCCAAATTTAGAACTTCTTCCCTTCTATAAACTTGTAAAGAAATGTATTTCTTAGCTTACCTCAAGATTCCAGAACATAACTCCCCTTCATTTGATAGATGTTCACAAATAACTTCGAGCTGCTCCAAATTTCTTAGAAAATCTGTATCAGTCACCTTCACCAATAAATTTACATATTTCCATTCAAATTTAGTTCAAACACCCTTCATAAAAGTTGCTAAAAATTGAGTTAACTTACCAACCTCAAATTCTCAGCCCTAAACTCGATCTCCTCGATTCGTTTCACTCCAAACATCCAATACTGTCCAGCTTGTGCGTCCGCTAATAACGTGCTGTTCCAGCTTAGATTTCGATACCAAAACGAGTAAACTTCTATCCGAAATTCACAAGAACACCTTCTTCTACCTTCATTTGTAGTTCGTCTGAAGAATGGAATCGACTTAAGCTCTCGAAAATGTCTAAAAATGATAAAATATTCAATTTACTCACCTATATATACTGCCGACTTAACTCTCTTATGCAGGCTGGGGCACCGGGTTTCCCTTATCAATTCAAGGTAAGGCATTCAACATAGCCTACCCTCAACGCCCTCAGCAGACGGCCACCCTCAACGAATGGTGTCCTCAGCTCCTCCTACCTTTAATGCATACAACTCAATCAGTTATGTTCGTCTCCAACGCGTGGAGACTTTAACGCATGCAATCTCACCAACGCATAGTCGTTCAAAACACTTCCTTCTCCGCCAATGATAAATTCCTCTTCCAACGCAAGTGACTGCTTCAGCTCATAACTCTTCATGATTTTCACCTTCAACGCATGGTCACTCAAAAGAACAATACTCTTTTCTGCTTTCATCAACGCATAGTCTTGGCCCATGCTTAACTCTTCCACTCTTGGCTACTTTTCTCTAACAACGCATGGCCACATTTCACTTGCCTTGTCCCAACACTTAGCATTATAAGCCAGTGCTTACACATAATGCCTGATGACAAATTTGTGAAGATTTGAGATGTCATAAACTCGTGAATTTTTATTATGTTATTTTCAAAGCACGTTGCATTTAAATTATATTTGTGAAAGGTTCCCAATGTCGAATGACTCAGAGAAGGCATATGGGTAGCCGGGATATAAAAATGGTTCCCAATGCTGAAGAACTCGGAGAAGACATATGGGTAACTTGAGTATAAAGATAGCTTCAATGTTGAAGGACACGGAGAAGCCATATGGGTGGCCTAAATCTCGTATATGGGACTCGAAACTGAAGAACTCGAAAAGGTATATGGGCAACCCAGGATATGATATCTTTGTGCACATAGAGGTATCATCGACGCTATTGTGTTAAGATTACTCCACACAGCTAAGGTTATTCGATGTTGGATGTGTCGAGATTACTCCACTCCAACTAAGGTTGTTTCCGACGTTGAATAGTGTTGAGCTTTGCTCCGCCTCAACTAAGGAAAGTATTTTAGATATATGTTGAATTTTCATGATTTTTCGGAAATGAAATGTACATGGTTTATAAACTGTTAATCACGCATGATTTGATTGGATGTGAAAATGAACTATTTACTGATTTATCATTATTATTATTTGAGCACAGTTTTAATTTATTTTGGAGTTAAGAAAGGTTTTTCTTAACTTGTAACACACTAGGCAACCTAGCTCATGTTTTTCTTGTTTTTCTGTTTTCCAGGTAGCGAGTGAAACCAGGGTGCTTAGCCTAGACAACAACTCGTCATGGCCTACCACCAGTGCCTATGGACTTTGAACATTGTAAATATTTGACCTTCGACATGTGTTGTACATATAAAGGGTTAAGAAGCAGGAGTTAGTAAACTTATGTAACTTTTAAGTTTGAATGTAAATAAGAATTTGTATGATAGCTTAAATCTGGTTGAAGACTGATGTTCTATTATAGTTTATAACTGCTTATCAGGTGTTTGGTCACATTTAAGGTTGAACAGGTTGATAGTAGATGCCATAAAAGGGTCGTTGTCTGCTGTATCACATTCCATCCCAGGTACCCTCTTAACCCAAGAGTGAATGTGATGACAGTAGACACCGACCCTCTTACGGCATCCACTGCCAACCCTCTTACGGCATCCACTGCCAACCTTAAAACTTGACCATCATCTAATAAGTAGTTACACAATAATTGAACAACATACTTTAAAATCAGGATTAAGTTTTCATAACAGCCATGCTTCCTCAGACAATATACAATTACAGCTATTTCTAAACAACTTCCTTAACCCTCTCTATATGTACAACACTTGAATAAGTTTAAATATTTACAAGTTTCAAACTACTAGACACTGAAGACAGGCCCAGACGAGGATCTTGTGTAGGCTAAGCACCTCGGACACGCTCGCTACCTGGAAAACAGAGAAACAAGGAAAACATGAGCTAAATTGCCTAGTGAGTGACTAGTTTAAAGTTTTCCTTAAACAATGTATGCAAAACATAAATTCCAACCATAACCATCAATAACATGCGTAAAGCCATAGCTTAAACATACATAATCATCTGTGGACTTGAAAACCTTTCCTTAGTTAGGGCGGAGCGGGGCTCAACGCTACTCAACGTCGAAATAACCTTAGTTGGGGCGGAGTAATCTCAACACACCCAACATCGAAAATCCTTAGCTGTGTGGAGTAATCTCAACACATCAGCGCTATACACATATTTCATAACTAGGGTCACCCGAGTACCTTCTCTGAGTTCTTCAGTACAGGGCCCCTTAAACAAATTTCTAACGATTCTCATGCCTTCTCCGAGTCCTTCAGCATTGGGAGTCATTTAAATAAGATTATAACATAATGTAAATTCACAAGTTTGAAACATTTCATACATCACAACACCACATGCTTTAATGCTTTCATTAATCTTATAATCATAAACCGCATGCTTTCATCAAAACTCATTGAACAGCCAGTATACTTTAGATACTTCTCATTATATAGCACATGATATACACATAAAGCTCATGGAAATGTACTATATGATCAAGTTTCCAACATATATTTAAACGAGAAACTATGCTTGAAAAACTCTTTTAAAATTGAATGTCACTCACAACCAGTGAGATTACTAGCGAGACTGAGTTATGGGTAAACTGTACTAGCGATACCATAACTAGCGAGACTCACCTGATCAGTGATACTAGCGATACCCAGAGAGAATTATGAGACGCAAAGTCTCCAGTGATACCAACGACAACAGTCTTGCTACTCACGCTTAAATTCTTAGTGTCGCTGCGTTTCTAGCGATACCCATCTATCTTAGCTTCTGTCTTCACTTCTATCTGTTCAGAATCGCATTTCCAGCCCTAATTAGAACTTCTTTCCTTCTACAAACTTATAAAGAAATATGTTTTCTAGCTTACCTCAAGATTTTAAAGCTTAACTCCTCTTCGTTCGACAGATATTCTCAATTGACTTTGAGCTGCTCTAAATCGCTCAGCAAATCTGTAACAGTCACTTCCACCTAAAATTTAACATGTTTTCCTTCAAATTCAACTAAACTATCCTTCATAAACATTGTTAAGAATTGAGTTAGCTTACTGACCTTAAATTCTCAGCCCTAAACTCAATCTCCACAGCTCGCTATCTTTCAAATACCAGACCTTGCTCAGATTGTGCGACATCAATCAAACCTTATGTTCCAGCTTCAATTACACCATGAAATCGATTAGAATTCTACTCAAATTTTGCTCGAGACACCTTCTTCTACCTCTCTTCATCACTCAGCTGTGAAATAAAGTCGGTTGGAACTTTTGAATATGCTTAAAAAATGATCGGAAGCTCATTTTTACCATTTAAATAAACTGTCGACTTACTTCCACTTTCTCCTTTATTTTATTTAACTTAATTTTCCACTAAACAAAGTAACGCAACTTCCTGTAGCATACTTGGTTGCTGGTTTGAACACAAAATAAGTTTGGATGCACAATCCCCACACAATGCTTCCTCCAACGCCTGTTAAGCTAGCATCGGCCAACGCATGCTACCTACCCAACAGCCTCACCAACGCACAGCTGCCTCCAACGCACAGCTGCCTACAATGCATACGGCAACAACCAATGCACAGCAGCCTCACCAATAAACTACTTCAAGTCAAAAGCTCTTGACCATCACTTTTTAGTCATCCAACTTCTAGCTTGCCATCTTCCAAAGTTAAGTGTAAGGCTTACATGCTGTCCTCACACCTTCTCCTAGGTTAAAAGGGTACCTGGGAGGGAGTGTGACAGAGTGCTATCCTGTCTTTAATCCATGCATGCCTCCTTTTGTTTGTTGAAGAATCATGTGACGCTTCAATATAAGCATCCTGCCATGGCTACTTCAAGGCCTAGGCACTACACAAGCCTTCGATACTACATGCTTCTAGTTTTTACGTTGAGTTTAATGTTGCGACACTACCCTATCTTTTTGGCAACATGGTTTTTCTCCTCTTTTCTTCCTTTTTTCTAATCATTTCCTTAGTTTTGACTTATATTTTGGTCCTTTTTAGCTTATTTTGACATTGAATCTCGATCATGAACATAACCCTGAAAATTGTTGACAAACAACGTCAAATCTAACTAAATCATATAAGAATTATTCTAAATCCATGAAAAATAATGCACAATTTAAGTGTGTTCAGGGTCACCTTAGGTTGAGATGGGAGCTTTCCATTCTATTTCTCCAGTTTGCTCATAGTGGTGGAAATCTTATTTCCTAAATGCTCCATCTCGGTGCGAGTTTCTTGCTGAAATTTCATACTACTGCCAGCTAAACTACGAACCATGTCTTCTAGACACATACCTGAACTTGATGAGGCTTGATTAACGTTCTAATCTTGCTCATTTGTTATTTCCATCTGAAACTTGGGTGGCCCCTCCATCTAGGATTGTAAGTAGAGGTAAATGAGTCACGTTTCTTGGGTTGAGCCTTGTTAGCAAACTTTACCTCCAGGATCGACCCTTGTTGGATATTTGAACACTTATCAACATGATGTCTAGTCATAGAGAAAACTCCATGAACTTGGCTAGGTGGGTGAGTTCTTTCCAAATATTGTTGTTTCAACAAAGTAGTTAAGTTAGAAATTTGACTATGTTTACCTCAACAGTGGATGTGATGTTCTCTAGGGCTCTTGTCCTAAATTGTTGACAATTCTTTGCCATGGCGGAGATGAGTTATCTAGACTTTGTAGGAGATTTATGCACCAAAGCTCCTCCACTAACTACATCTATAGTGCTCCTGTCATGAGGCAACAAACCTTTATCGAAATATTGAATAAGCAATTGGTCAGAAATTTGAAACTTGCACACAAACGTTGAAATCGTTCCTAATATTCACTCAAAGTCTCTCTAGAGATCTAAGTGATGGCATAAATCTCCTTTTGAATGCTAGCTACTCGGGATGTTGCAAAGAACTTCTCCAAGAATTATTTCCTCAGTCTATTCCAAGTTTTCATGCTCCCAAGTGGTAAATATTATAGCTAGTCCTCAGTGTTGTCCTTGAAGAGAAAGGGAAAGTCCTCATGTTCAATTGTTCCCTAGTGACGCCATGTAGTCTTATGCAATCGCACACTATGTGAAACTCCTTTAAGTGCTTGTGCGAGTTCTTTCCTACACCACCATGACAACTAGACAATAAGTGAATAAGTGTTGGTTTAAATTCAAAATTACCTATGGTTTGATTAGCACAAGCACACACGTCAAGGGATAACATAGTAAAACGGTCTTGAAGGATCGAGTATCGTCCTCAAGGATCAATCATTACAGATTTCTTTATCTTACTTAGAATCATTTTGAATTTATTTAAGGATTGGCAATTGAGTGTGAGGTTTAAATTTTGAAAACAAATAAAAGTAAAGACAAGTGGGAAAATCCAAGAGATAAAAGCGTTTTAGTGTGTTGATTTCATTAGTTACTTTATTAAGTCTTGTTTAGGTTTTCATGAAATCTTGTATAAATGTTGCTCAATTTGAAGAATGATTTTTAATGCTATTAATTGCTCTAGTTGTCTTCATTAACACAAATTTTTTCCTAACCAAGCTCAAGTATAAACTTGATTAGAGTATCCTAATGAATACCAAGGTCGAATGCATGGTCTTTTATGAGAACTAGTTAATATTGATCGTCTAGTGATCTTCACAGCTTGTGATTAATCAATTTTTATGCAAATGTTTGAACTAATAAAGTAAAATACTCTCTAAAGACCAATGCAAGGGAAAGCAAGATGGGAGATGCGTTGTTAATGGAAGTGCAACACAAGTTTTATCAAGCTTGTTTAAATTACTAACAATCTTGAATAAGGTATTGTAGAAAAGATTAATCAACATAAGTTTATCTCTTTAACTTATTCAACGCAAGGTAACCACTTCTTAGTGTTTAAAGCCACATTCTTCTTATTTTTAAGAATCATGTCAAAGTTAAATGCACAAAATATCGTCTTTATTTCTAAAGCCACTACTTTTCTTGTTTAATGATTTCCATAGCCACTTACTCTCTCAAGTAGTTAGCTATTTCTACTTAAATTGATTGATTAGATTAATTTAAGCAATGAAGTTGAGTACACATTAAACGAAATGAATTTTTACTTATGTAAAAACTGGTTAGAATGTTGATTTATTCTTCCTAACCCATTAAATACTTAGGTACTCATTATTGGGAGAAATAAGCACATGAATGAATGAGAAATGGCAGAGCTCATGATTTCTATTAAGAATGAAATTCAAACAAGTTTCAATGTCTGGCTATAATTCGAATCAGAACAAAAAAATGGATGAAAGAAATTTGATCAGATAAATGGAGATCTTGAGCTAAGGTCATAGTATCCCACGTCCTGTAGCTATCTTGGAAAGCTCACTGCACTTGTGTTAAAAAATGAAAGTGGTAGCTCTTGATTTCCTTCTCTTGTTTTTGTGGCCGAAGAGAGAACAAAACCCCGTAAATGCGTGAGTCTTGGGCTAGTTATAGTTTCACTTGATCGTCCTTCATTTCTTTTTCTAATGATTGTCTAATATACTTAACATTTAATTTCGTACCTGCTTAGCTACTTTTTCTCAACTCATCAGTTCATTGGCTCTATTGTGTTCCTTTCAAATCAACTTCCCACTTGCACTTTGACTAGACATCTCACCGCCCATGCATTCATCATCTCATTGTTTCATGCTCCTTTTCAATCCATTCTCCCTTTTGTTCGGCTTTTTGCGCTTCAAACGTTCCCGCATAAGATTCTTTGGCAAGTTCTGATATTCTTTCATTTTATATTCCAAATCCTGCATTTTAAAGGTTAGAATTGTAATATTTCAAGATGGTTAGTTTAACATGTGCTAGAAGCAAGGATAGTTTTTTTTTTTTTTTTTCCATAGTTTTCTCCTCAAATTAATACATTTTCCCACTAAATTTCCCTAATTATTCTAATTAAGACACAACATTAATTTGTATTCTAAAAGTTATCAATAAACAATATGCTTAAAGTGTCACACCCCTTCCCGAACTACCCTTCTGTAGCTCGAGATGGAGCGTGAGGACAGCAGTCATCGACCCTATGATCGACTTCCACTGTCGAATTTCCCTTGTGTCCGTTTAACCACACTTCCTAGGATGGTGAACGCTTGACAAACCTCGACTTCGGTCGGCAACGGAAACTGTCATGCTACCTGAAAAATGGAAAATATAAGAAAGGGTGAGCTAAAAGCCCAGTGAATGACAAATTTTGTAAAACTATCTTTAGTTCAAAAGCAGGCATGTTATCATCATTATATCACAAAAACTTAATTCAAATCATCATTTCTATAAAATCATACTTTTCAACTTCTGAGTCAAATATCATAAATACATTCCAGAGTAATTGTACATGAAATCAAATTGTTTTTAATATTTTCCCTTAGTTGAGGCAGAGCAAGACTCAATGCTCTCAAAGTCGAAAACATCCTTAGTTGGGGTGGAGCAAAACTCAACACACCCAACGTCGAAATCGTTCCTGGCTTGATGCGGAGCAGAACTCGATGCACCAGCAACATCAACCTCTATGTGCACATAGGAATATGGCGGGTTGCCCAAGTACCCTCTCTATGTCTCTCAGTACTGGGTCCCGGGGAAACTCACATGCCTTCTCATGTCCCTCAGCATTAAGCCTCCTCTAAAACATTCTAGAAACCAACATTTCACATAATTAGTTCATATGAAACCTTTCATGAAAAATAAAATAGATATTTTCTCGGTAAACTGCATTTCACAACATGCTTTCCAACATCTTATAGGAAACAGATAAGACATGCCTTGTGAACTATATATTCAAGCATCATGTTTTTCAAATAAACTTTTCATCAAATCATAGCTCATAATAAAATCGAAACAACATTTCCAATAAACCATTTTCAAAGAAAGGAAGGTGTCACTCACAAAACACTTTAAGGATAGTTTCTCTTCTTTCCCGAGCTTCTTGGACGCAATGTTCTAACCTTGGAATGCAAGGCCTTATATTCCTCTGGTAGCTCGGTTGGTCGCAACCCTGCCCTTGGAAGCAAGGTTGATAGCTGACGCGAGGTGCATCCCAACTCTTCCTTACTTCTCTTTTTGGATGCGTCGACTGCACAAGGTCTAACTTGGACGCATCGTTCACCTTGAAACTTAAACGTAAGGCTGACCCTTTTAGACGCAAGACAACTTCTTTAACACAAGATACAGCTAAGTTGTCTAGAATATCTTCTTCCTTGGCCACAGACTTCTATTACGGACACCAGGATTCCTCCTTTCTCTCAAGAATTCTTACTTCAGCATCGTCAGTCACTCCTTTTCTCTCAAGGTCCTCTTTATAGCTTTGGAGTAAAGGACTGGTCATACTACTTTTCCTCCCTTTTTGCCATTTCCATGCCATATGTCAAGCTGCATGCTTAACCAATCATGCATTTATCCAAGCGTCACCTTGCATGAAATACTTAACATACATCTAACACCTCCTGCTTATAAGGTGTCAAGTTTTTATGAAGCCACCTAGCCCTTATAAGCTTATCTTATACGTCTAACATATTCCAATATACAAACTATTCATTTCTTCATACTGCCCTTGTGCGTTCACTGAATTTCCTTTAAGGTTTTAGCTTTATTACTTATTTCCTTTACCTTCTGCCATAATACCTTTGAAACTGATTATTCACCGTATATTACTAGGCGTCAGTGTCCCGTACGCATACTACTATGCGTTTGTACCTTACCTCATCGTACCATGCGTCCAACTTTCTACCCTTTAAACTCTTGAATTACAACCTATGCGTTTACCCGAAATCAAAATTATATTTCCATTTACCATGGAATTGAGCTCCTCAACGCATAGCCTTAACGACCCTTGGTTACCTTAAACACTAAATGTCCTTGTCCTTGAGCATAAACTTCTTTATCAACACCAAAATCCTTACTAACTCATAATAAACCTTCAACGCATGCTGTTCACGCCCTAAGGTTCTTTGGCTTCTCTTTTCTTTCTAGCTTAACACCTTCCAAAACCAATCCCATAACTTGTTAATTTCCAAGACTAAGTGTGAGCCATGCGTTTCCTCTTTTCCTAATTCTCGTTTTCCTTCCAAATTAAAGTACCATGCTTTAACGCTTTACCATCTATGCATTAACCGGACTATGCTAAAAAATACATCTAAATGTTTAACTAATTTCCAAACTATGCCTTCTGTTCTTCACTCTCACTCTTAGTGGAATAACCATTCTTTTCCTAATAATATGCATTCAACTAGTATTACTTCTTTTCTTACTAGCCATCTTAAAAACTCTGAGTTAGGGTCTCACATAAAGTCTAGATACTAATGTCCGAATTATTTTCTATCGAAAACAATCTTTTTTTCATGCAACTTAAATGATTACTAACTTTTTGAAACCAAAGCAAGAAGCAATGTCATAAAAAGTTTCATTATTAACCTAATTATTTTCATGAGAGATTAACAATGACTGTTATAGCATTGCTTAAACATATATTCCATCGAATTGAACATCTAACCTAATATTCATTGAAGGCCAACCAATAAGAATTAAAGTATAATAACATTGAAAAGCATACTACTCAACAATATCCATGAAATACTAAACATTAACTTAACTTCATAAATAAATCCATCAACACTCTAAAATTATAAAGTTTAGACACTCATGATTTCAAATACATGTTTCCATACAAATTTAACAACATCCACAGCAAAAAGAATGAGAAGAATAAGGAAACATTACTATCGAAATGATTTCCCGTTGTCGAATTCTGCAAAATAGCTTTGATCTACACCTTGGGATCTCGAACGACCTCCAAAATTATTATCTCACACTCTCTACTTTTTTTTGTAGCCAAAACTAATTTTAGGGCTCTGAATTTCGTGATTAGAGACTGTTGAGAAACCCTTGAATTTATAAAGAGAATTTTCCAAAACAGTAATAACTTTCCAAAAATAACTCAAGTTGTTGCGCTCTAGGGTAGCGTCACGGCGCTACCTCGGTCAACAATCAACAAAGACTTTCTTTAGGTAGCGCTGCACCTCTCCAACCTTAACACACTTTTGTAAATGGCACCACATACTAGTGTTGCGACGTTGAAGGCAACACTTCAAGATTGTGGCATTTTGCTCTCGACGCCGCGATACTGCCTTGTTTTTCTAAACAACTTGATTTTTCTTCTTTTCTTGGGAAATTCGGCCTGATTTCGTGCTTTTGACTCTCGATTTACATTTTTTGCTAAATCCTTGAAAAACACTAGCAAACACATCAAATCTAAGAGGAACCCTAAATAAAAGGTAATAAAAGCACTTTTCAAGTGCTTTTCATGGTTTAAGGAAATGTGATATAAAATGGTTGTGGAGTTGTATTGAGGGCAGCAAGGTCCCTCAATGTGCGCTCAACAATTGCCATTAGTGCTTTAATCTCTTCTTCTATGATCTCTTCCTCTATGGTGTGTACACGGATTTGTTCATTATTTGCATTCTTGCTCCTCTTTGAAGTTTCCTCTCCTCTTGGTCAATATCTGCAAAGAATAGCAAATTGGGATCCTTAGAGGATTGGGTCATGCAACAACAAGAAGAACAATAAGGGAAACTTTAACCTAATAGAAAATTACTTGGCTCTCTAAAAATGACACTGATTTGATGCGCAAGGTTTGTAAGTCCTTTGATCAAATAAAATTTATAATATCGTTCCTTCTGTCGATCCATAGAGAGTTCAAAGTGTTTCTTAGAAAATATTCTTAAAGTTCCAAAGTAACTAAGGGAGGGTTTGATATGCTTTGAGTATGCAAGAAAACATAGATATTGCAAGAAAGTAAATGTAAGCAATAAGGAAAGTGGTGAGTGAACAACAATCAATTAAAAGTCTAGCTTAGGTTTTTGAGGTATCCCAATTGTTTTCTTGATCATTGGACGCATGCAAATATATTTCTATTATTAACCATGCTTAGCCAACACATTTAGTAATGCTAAATGAATGTCCAAAACAACAAATCAATCAACAAATCTAGCTATAAACATGTCAATCAACCACACTAAGTTCTAAGGATAAAGCTAAGTGATAAGCACTTAAAAAGTGCTTTATATTCTCTCAAATTAAGGGAGTTTTATTAGATTTCACTTGTTTGCTAGTGGTTTTCAGGTTAAAATGAGGAAAATTAGAAGAAAAGACTAAAAGATCAAAACCGAGCAAGAATACCGCGAAAAAAAGCTAAAAAACTCAAAATGGCACAAATTAGGGCAGCGCCGCGGCGCTAAAACCCGAGAGCAAGTTTTCTGGATGCAGACCTAGCACCGCGGCACTCTCCAACAGCGTCGCAGCGCTGTCCCAAAATTTTCAATGGCGCCGCGGCGCCAGTTTTCCTTAAATGAAAATTGTTATTTTTGGTAAGTTTTTGGGCGGCCAAACTCTATAAATTTGGGGATTTCCAGCAGTCCTAAGCAACAAATCAAATCAAGGAAGTTGCAAACCTAAAGAGGCACAAAAAGGAGAGAATTGAGTGAGAGTTCAAAGAGTGAGTTAGTTGCAAGGAAGATGAAAAGAGTTCGAGATAGTTGTGGTGCCCTTCGAATTCCGACGTGACAGCCAAGGAGATCGTGACGGTGCTACCTCAATCAAGAGCCTCTTTTCAGTAGAGTTTCCCTTTCTTTACACTCTTTCTTTGTTTATTTTGCTTAAACATGTTGCTTCAAGCTATGAGTGGCTAAACTCTTTAGTTTTAGGGTTTTGATGATTTTTTTATGAATTTATGTTGATCTTGTAAACTTTCATGGTTTTGTTGGAATGATTATGCTTTTCATTGTTATTGTGTTTAATTCTTGTGGATTGGCCATCTTCACATGTTAGGTTAGATGTATGATTGAGAGATTGTATGTTTAACTTGATCTATAACAATGAATTGTTGTTAATCTATCACGAGAGTAGTTAGGTTGACAATAAAAGTTGCTAAAGACTATTTTTAATGCCATGTAATTTTGTATTGGTTTTAAGAGATTAATAATCAATCGAGTTGCATGAGAAAGGGTTGTTTTTTAAAGAAAATAACTTGAATTAAGTTTCTAGACTTAGGCATATGAATGACAATAAAATCCATGAAATCTATAATATTGCATGATGAAATAAACAAGGATTCATTACCCAAGAACTCTCTTTGACTCTTGTGTTTCTCACTTTAATACTTTTTTTATTTGATTTATATTTTCCATAACTCATAATTTTCAAATTCAATCCTCAAATAAAATTGATTCAACTCTAGAATAGCTAAGTAACTTAAACCTTCACAATTGGATCTCCAGTGGAACGATATTCAAACTTAACCGTCTTATATTATAACTTGACCCGTACACTTGCAGTTAACACTTAAAGTGCGCATCACTAAGATGCATGACAAGTAGGTAATGATGTTTCAACTATTTTGCACTAGTGTTGTACAATAGGACAATGTCGCTGAAACACACCTAAAATATGCATTAGTTGTCTCTGATTCAAAATAGTTTTTATATGATTTTATTAGATTTGATGTCATTTGTTAGTAATTCTCAAGGGTTGTGTTTGAGATCAAGATTTAGAGTAAAAAGTGCTAAAATGGCCTAAAGTTGCCCAAGGAGTCAAAACTGAGCCAAATATCAACAAGAGGGAAGAAAAGAGAGAAACTAACTAAAACAGGGTAGCATCGGGTGCCCTACAATGTTGCAGTGCAACGCTTTAATACAAAGAGCATGAAATGGAAGAGACGAAAAAGCGCCATGGTGCCCTACGACTTTGTGGATGAAGGTTGCGATGCTGTCCTACGGCGTTATGAAGTATTTATGGAAAATTTTGTACTTTAGAAAAACTTTTCTCTATTTATTTTAGGGCATTTGGCCAGTTGAATTTTGTTATGGACACCACAAAATTAGAGAGTTGTTACTTTAAAAGTGTGTATGATGCGTTATGCTCATATTGGCCTAATGTTCCATTGAAAATCTCAAAAGATGTATACATTTAGACACAAGTTTTCCTGTAAAAACCCAAGTGCAAGTTTGAATAGGTTTTCTTGGAGAATCTAAGGCCGAACACCCACTTGTAATAATTATACGTTGAGAATGTTCTTTGGTTGGTGCGTTGAACTGTATAATAATTACAAGTATTTGATGTTTCTGTGATAACTACAAAGAATGAATTTATGCAAAATGAATTGATGGATAATCATGTGAGTGATGATGCATAATGGAAAATGGATGAAGCTGTCAAGTACAAATATGTTCAGACAGCATGCATGGAAGGGATGGATTCATGAGAAAAAGTAAGGTTAAGATAACTCAACTAGCATTTCCGAAGTAATTTTCATGCTACCAAACTCGAGATTGAGAATGCATCTCTCGATGCTTCCACGCCACATTAATCTTATCTCTAAGGCGCATGTTGAGTTTTTTATGCAAAAGTTGACCTTTATCTCCAAAGCCAATTCTTTTCATATTAAATGTTTAAGATTAATTACTTACTCTCTCAAGCAGATGATTATACTTCCTTAAACCTATTTGTTCGATAAATTTAAGCAAGGTTGAAATACCCATTTAATTAAGATGAACACATACTTAGTAAAACTTGGAGATGCTAACTTCATGCACTTAACCCATTAATCATTCAAACATTCATGGTGTAAAGTATTGAAGATGAGTATAGATGGAGGATTGATGTCAATCAAACTTATATTAAGAAATAATCAAATCTCTCAATTTTCATTAACATAATACAAGGAAGAAAGGTGAATATGGTGAAGAAGTAGAAATAAAAATTGTCAAGTCGCCAATGACAATGTCTTGCTTCTTGGAGGCTTGAGATGGTGGCTATCTGAGACATGATTTGTACAGGGGATGGATTCTCACTCTCTGAGAGGCGACTATAAAAACTCTCAGAATCTTCTCACAGAAGAGCTCGAAATGGAGGTTGAGGGACAATTTTCACAGAGCTTTCACCACTGTATATTTTTCTCTCTCTCTTGAACTTCAGGTGCAATGGGCTATTTATAGGCATCCAAAAAGGTGATCTCATGATGCGCTGACACCTTTACATTTAATTCCATGCCCTGCTACGCAGACTTCTTCGCGTCTTCGGTTCATTGGATCTGTCATGATCTAGTAAAGTCACTTATCCACTTGGATATTAACATGAGTATTGCTGCCCATGCGTCTAATTCACTTTTTCTACTTGACGCATGGTAGTCGACGCGTTGATCTTCAAACGTTGTGACCTCAATGATTCTGTTAGCATCTTTTCCTTTATACTTAGATTATGTTTGGCTTCTTTTTAGCTCTATCTTGTGTTAAAAGAAACTCATAATTTCCATGATAGATGTTTTTGTAAACATAGTAAATGCAAAGTTAGTCTGGGGACAAGGGGGATTCCCCGAGATAGAGCAAGAGTGAGACAACGAGACTGTGAGAGCGAGCGAGACTGCGAGTTCAAATGCAGGACCAAATTACTACCAATAAGTAGAGTGAGATAAAGAGAGAGCGAGAGTGAGATATATATATATGGGGGCAGCCGGAGATATATCGAGGTGAGGTCGGGGCGGGGATACCCTCCCTGTCCCCGCTTAGATCCCAGACGGGTACCTGGGGAATCTCCCCGGTTTGATCCTCAGCCCTTGTCAAACTGGAGATTCTCCAACCCGATCGAGTAGGGGCCTCGCGGGTTTTTTTGCCAACCTACGACCAGGTAATCATCAATTGCCTTGGTCGTTACCCCGTCCTTAAGATATGAAGCCCAACTGGATTTTACAATAGATTTCAAAAACTTTGGAAACACAATTTTACAAGACATATTTTGAACTATTAAGGGAAGACGATGTTAATGGATGAATTACCTACTCTTTTAGCAAATTACAAATTACAACTATGAAGAGTAAAATACTTGTGAAGAGTAAAAAGTTGAAAAGAGAAGTTGGTTAAGTTGTGAGTATATATATATGTCTTCTTGTAAAGTATTCAATATATTGTTGATGGTAGGCAAAAAGGTAGGTATTAATAAGTATTATTGTATTTAAGCCATATTTACTCTAGTGAGAATGTAATAAATTAATGGTAATGTAGAATGTGAGCCCCATTTGTTTACATTTGGTGTTGTTTACTTATGTTTTATTCCCGTATTGACACATGGGACACACTTCAAAATCTGTAATTAAAAAACACAAACTGATTGATAGTGGAGGGATGCCAATCTAATTGCCTTTGGAAATTATATTATGTCATGACCATTACATTACGATTATAATTATGATTATCATTATTGTTATTATTCCAAAAGAAAAATTATGAATTTTGACACTTTTATTATTATCGTTACCGTTACTATTTGACCATCGTAGGTAAAGGTAACAGTAACAATAATAATAAATATGATAGAATTCCTAGTTATAAGTAAATGGAATAAAAAACAATCTAATTATATTTACGATTGAGATTCATTACAATTAATCCATCAATGAAATTCTATTATGATTATATCAATTTTCATTATATCATTACAATTAATCCATCAATGAAATTCTATTATGATTATATCAATTTTCATTATAGTTTGGTAAACATGACATTAAAATGAGGATGGTAGGAAAGTAATTAACCCTACAAGTTTTTCATTCTTAATCACTTTAATCATCGAAAGCCCGAAAGAAACATTTTTTTTTTCAAATTGGCCAATTTTTCCAAACCAAAACTTGGGAGGGGCAATAACTGTCAATTTACAAACCAAAACTTGGGTTTCTCACAGTCTCATTTTCCCCTTTCATCAAATAAACCCTCCAAAAACCCAAGCCTACAATCCCATTTCCAAGTTCCCCACTGCAAGTAATGAGCAGAAGGGGGCTGAAATCTCTCCAATTTCTCTCAGTCTCCTTCATTTCTTCTCCAATTAAATCCAAGGCCATCTTCTCTTCAAACCCATTTCCGTCATACTCCCATTCTTCTATACTTGCCCACGCTTTCATCAGTGTATATCGCCAATCGCTTTCCTCCCCCATTTTCCACTACTCCACTTCTTCTCCGGACGATCTCGAAGGATTGGTTGATCCGGTCGAGTCGCTTTCCTCTGACACTTCGCGGGTCCAATGCTTTTCCCCCAAAGAAGTCTCGCTTCTGCGTGATTTGTTGTTGGATTCTCATGCTGACTCTGGTTCTTCAGAGCAGAAGCTCCAGACTGGTAAGATTTCAAACGAAGCCATTTCGATATTAGATGCAATTCGAAATTGTGATGATGGGTTCGGGGACAAAACCCATATATTACTTAGGCAGTTCAGGCATAAGTTGAATCCAGATTTGGTGGTTGAGATTTTGAGTCTTTTGAGAAGTCCTGAATTGTGTGTCAAGTTCTTTTTATGGGCGGGTCGACAAATTGGTTACAGTCATACTACGTCTGTGTACAATGCGTTGTTAGATGTTTACGAGCGTGGTAGTTATGATCGAGTACCCGAGCAGTTTCTTCAGGAAATTAAGGGTGATGACAAAGAGGTTCTTGGGAAGCTGCTTAATGTATTGATTAGGAAGTGTTGCCGAAATGGGTTGTGGAATGTAGCATTGGAAGAGCTCGGGAGGCTTAAGGACTTTGGGTACAAGCCTACCCCATTAACTTATAATGCTTTAGTTCAAGTCTTTCTCAGGGCGGATAAGTTAGACACTGCTTATTTGGTTCATAGAGAAATGTCAGAATTAGGATTTAGTATGGATGAGTTTACTCTTGGTTTATTTGCTCAAGCTCTCTGCAAAGTGGGGAAATGGAGAGAGGCCCTCTCATTAATTGAGAAAGAAGATTTTGTTCCTAATACGATTCTTTATAATAAGATGATATCTGGACTGTGTGAATCTTCGTTTTTTGAAGAAGCAATGGATTTTTTGAACAGGATGAGGTCTAGTTCTTGCATCCCTAATTTTCAGACTTATAAGATATTGCTTTGTGGCTGTTTGAACAAAAAACAGTTGGGTCGATGTAAGAGAATTCTAAGCATGATGATTGCAGAAGGCTGTTTTCTGAGTTGTACGATATTTAATTCTCTTGTACATGCTTATTGCAAATCAGGGGACTTTTCATATGCTTATAAGTTACTTAAGAAAATGGAAAAATGTGAATGCAAACCTGGCTATGTGGTTTACAATATCTTAATTGGCAGTATTTGTAGCAATGAAGAATTACCTGGGCCAGTTACATTTGAGTTGGCTGAGAAAGCTTACAATGAGATGCTTTCCGCCGGAACTGTTCTAAATAAGGTCAACGTTGTAAGCTTTGCTCGATGTCTTTGTGGCTATGGGAAATTTGAGAAAGCTTATAAAGTAATTCATGAAATGATGGGTAATGGTTTTGTTCCTGATACTTCTACATATTCTGAAGTGATAGGTTTTCTATGTAATGCATCCAGGGTAGAAAATGCCTTTCTGCTTTTTAAAGAAATGAAAAGGACTGGTGTGGTTCCTGATGTTTATACATACACAATTTTAATTGATTGTTTTTCTAAAGTTGGCCTCATTAAACAAGCTCACAATTGGCTAGATGAAATGGTAAGAGATGGCTGTGAACCTACTGTGGTGACTTATACAACCCTCATCCATGCATATCTTAAGGCTAAGAAAGTTTCTGTTGCTAATGAACTATTTGAGTTAATGATAGCCAAGGGTTGTTTTCCTAATGTAATTACATATACAGCTTTAATTGATGGCTATTGTAAATCAGGGAATATAGAAAAAGCTTGCCAGATTTATGCAAGAATGAGAGGTGATGCAGACATTGGTGATGTAGATATGTATTTTAAAATAGAAAATAATGTGGCTGAAAAGCCAAATGTTGTTACATATGGAGCTTTAGTGGATGGTTTATGCAAGGCCCATAAAGTCAAAGATGCCCGTGACTTGTTGGAGACCATGTTTGTGGAAGGCTGTGAACCAAACAACATTGTATATGATGCACTTATTGATGGATTTTGTAAGGCTGCAAAGTTGGATGAAGCACAAGAGGTCTTTCTTAAGATGGTAGAGCGTGGGTATAATCCCAATGTCTATACTTATAGCTCTCTTATTGATAGACTATTCAAGGATAAACGTCTAGATCTTGTTTTGAAAGTGTTGTCCAAAATGTTAGAGGATTCTTGTCCTCCTAACGTTGTTATCTACACAGAGATGATTGATGGCCTTTCTAAAGTGGCAAGGACAGATGAAGCTTATAAGCTTATGTTGATGATGGAAGAGAAGGGATGTAAACCAAATGTTGTGACCTACACTGCAATGATTGATGGCTTTGGGAAAGCTGGTAAAGTCGACAAATGCCTTGAGCTTTTCAGGGAAATGGGGTCAAAAGGTTGTACTCCAAATTTTGTTACCTACACAGTGTTGATCAACCATTGCTGTGCTTCTGGCTGTTTAGACGAGGCTTATGCACTTTTGGTAGAAATGAAACAAACATATTGGCCAAAATATGTCTCGAGCTACTGTAAGGTCATTGAAGGCTATAAACGGGAGTTCATTCTCTCTCTTGGGCTTTTAGAGGAAGTGGAGAAGAATGATTCTGCTCCAATTATTATGCTATATAGGGTTTTGATTGATAACTTTGTTAAGGCAGGAAAACTGGAAGTGGCACTGGAGCTCCACAAAGAGGTCATATCAGCTTCAATGTCCATGGCTGCTAAGAGAAATCTGTATACAACTTTGATTTACAGCTTTTCTAATGCAACTAAGATTGGTCAGGCGTTTGAGTTATTCTATAATATGATAAGAGAGGGTGTTATACCAGATCTTGGTACACTTGTCCACCTTATTATGGGGCTTATCAGAGTTAGCAGGTGGGAAGAAGCACTTCAGCTGTCAGATAGCATATGTCAAATGGTATGTGTCTTGACCCCTCTGATTTCTAATCTTTCAGTCAGTTGTATAATTCTCCAACATCTGCTTATTTTGGAAGAATAGGTCAGTCATCAAAGTTCCCATAATATGCTACCTAGTAATTTGCCATGTTTTGGTGGCTGGATCAAAACTCAAATATATGGAGCTAAAGAGCCATTATTTATCATTATTAAGCTAAATTATGGAAAATACTTCTGTACTTTGTACTTTGTTTCAAAAATACCCCTAAACTCTCAAAAGTTTCATTAAAATCCTTAAACCTTTTTTTAGAACATACTCTTTTACACTTAATATATGAATAGAAACCTTTAGTATCTCATTTAAAAAATACCGCATAACTTTCAAAAAAATGCATTAATACCCTAAACAATAAAAAGAAAGTTAAAAATGGCCTTATTGTTAGTATATGGACGAAAACCCCATTTCACCTCCCTCTTCTATTCTCTTTTTTCTACTTGTGCTTCAATCTGTTGAAGAGGGAAGTGATGTGGTATAGATAAATGGTTTCCGTCAATATACTAATAGTAATGATATCTTTTAGAGTTTTTATTTTTAATTTTTTTTTATTTTAAGTTAAGTGCGTTGATGAAACTTTTAAAGTTCAATGGTATTGTTGAAACAAGGTACTAATGATTCTCAGTCGTATACTAATGATAAGAGTTTTTTAACTTTCTTTTTGAAAGTTTGAAGGTATTAATGAAACTTTTGGAAGTTCAAGTTTATTTTGGATTTTTTATTTTTTTATTTTTTTTATTTTTTTAAATCTGTTTTTGTTAAAACTAATAGTAAGGGTATTTTTTTTTACTTTTTAAAGTTTAAGGGTATTAGTGAATCTTTTAAAAGTTCAGGGGCATTTTTTAAATGAAGTACACAGTTTAGGAGTATTTTCTATAATTTTCCCTTATTATTATTATTATTATTATTATTATTATTTTGAACCAGATATAATTTTCATTGAAATAATGGAAAATGAATATAAGTTCAAAGCAAGTAATTTGCTATATACAGCTAAAGAACTCGTTGTCAGTATACAAGTCAGGCATTGAGCAATACACTGGTAAAGCACAACTCTGACAATTATGTGTTGTAGTAATTTATAGGAGAAAATGGATTTTTGGAGTTTTCTTTTCAAAAAATTATTTTCAAAGTGAATTTGAGAATACTTTATGGTTGTTTATGTGGAAAAAAGTACTGCAAAGATCATTCTTGTATTGTGGAGCCTCCAGTTTCTCTTACTTCTATCATAATTTTGTAATATTGGAGTATTCATCATGTTCTGAAAATTGTACTTAGCGGCTATGTTTTTTGTTTGTTCCTTTTCTTTTATAATATGAAATTTGGTTTCTTATCCCCCCAAAAGAAGAGGATCACCCTAGTGGAGAATTGCCTTATCTTCAAGAGTCTATACTAATTTAGAATACAGTCAACATATCTCGTTCATTTTAACTCTTCAAATGTGTTTTTCATATTTGCGATTTAAAAAGATTTTCATCTAGCAGAGCTCAAATAGTAAGTAGTTTATGCATATACCTTTGACCAAAGGGTAAAAGGTTTGAATCCTCTGAAACCCACATATTTAACTCAAAAATATTTAATCTAGCAGGATATCAATTGGTTGCAACGAGAAGACACACCTTGAAGAGATTTCTGCACCTATTGCTTTTGTTGTTGTTTGCCCATGATTATGTGAGTGCCTCCGAGAGTGTGCTCAATAATTCAACCGTGGCAACCATTTTGGAGGGTTCTACCATGCATCAAGAAAACCTTTGAAAATGTGCAACCCATTCCATGCACCCACGAACAACTAGTGCAGCTAAGGACAGATTGGATTCCCTTTGGTTTTTTACCTGTCAATCAGAAGATAATTTGGACGAAAATCATTAGCTTTGCATTATCCGGAGTCCTGACATTGGAGAAGGGGTAAGATCACATAACTTCTGGTTGAATTTTCTTCAATGGATGGGGAGAGGACCACTTCACTAACGTTACACTATCCATTTGCTTCAGTTTGAATACTCCTTTGGTATCTAAAGTTTTGTTCTTATTTTATTTTGATCACTACACTTTTAAATATTCAAATTTTGTCCAACTTTTAAAAGTTCAGTCCCTAAACCCGGCTCAAGAACCATATGGTTATTGTTTTTTACAAAATAATTAATGAAAATGGCTTAAATAGTTTCTCATGGAAAGTTTAGATGCTAGAACGAGAGCTTGAAATTTCCAAAATGAAATCAGCGTACAAGTTTAGGTACCAAAATCATTTAAACCCTTTGCTTAACAGTGTATTATCTCCTCCTCTTGCTTGGAGAACTAGGTACCAAAATTTATTTATGTGATTATGAGCTCATAGATGTTATTTGATATGTGGCATTTGTGTTTTGTTCTTTTATTTGTTCCAAGTTTAGTGTAGAAGTTTTTTCATCTTAGACATGATTACTGTTAGCCTCACCAGGTGAGTCCTTATTATGATCCACTTGTGTTGTAATGCTGGTTGCTAGGAGTGTTTATGGCTCAGTTTTGCACCAAACGAAAAGCAGAACTGTGATGGCTAACCAAACCAAACAAATGCTTCTAGAAAACCGATTGGTTTGGTTTCCATTTTAAAATTGGTTTTGACCGAACTGATCAGTTCTATTTTCTCATTTTTGGTTTTTTACGCCTAATTATACCTCACCTATTTTGAGCCCAAATGTCAAATTAAAAATACTATGATTTTTCTTCCTATAAAGTTAACACGGTATTGTTGCGTTTACCATATCATGACAATATAAGGATTATACTTGTGTCATGAGTCATGGCCATGTCAGTATGCTAATTTTTATTCTTTACCATTCTTGACCCCCCGCCCTCTCTCTTCTCTCTCTTCTCTCTTCAGATTATTCAGAGGAAACTGCAGGTCTGAACTGCCAACAGGATGAGTTTGTGCGCATTAGAGCTGTTAAACTGATTTTCTGCAGTTGGTTCCTTCACATCCCCATGATGGAAAGGTCAATTTTATATTGTTTCTTTCCCCTCCTAGAGCAGTTTTTTGTCGATAAATAATATTGATAGAATCCAAATATATTGAGATATAATTGGTAACCAAAATACAAGATAAACTAAGCAATTACTCGAATTACTTAGTCTTGGACATTCCCCTACAATAGATATATACTTCACTCACTACAATAATATATTACTTAGTCTTGAGATAACACTCAAGCCCTAATTTCTCACTACAATATTACTTCACTTCTACATTCCCCTCCCCCTCTATTTATAATCAACAAATATAACAAACTCTCTTATCTAATTACTAATATGTCCTTAATACCCTAATAACCCCTAACCCTGTTCCTATTAGATATATATGCAACAACACATGTATAAAGAATTCTCCCTAGTTATTGGTGAGGGCTCTTTTTTTTTTTTTTTTTTTTAACTATTAAGATAAATTTAATGATGTATATGAAACTGAATTTTAATTATTAAGATTAATGTAACAATAAATATGACCTGCCATTCAATATTGGTCGTGTTGAAGAATGTTAGTTCTTTTCTCCACTTGAGGGTGTTAATGTGTAGAATCTATGTGCATTAAGTTGTGTTATAAAACATATAGTAGTTGGTCTGGTTGTTATGCCTACACTTAGAGTGACTTTTGTATTTGTAGAATGTATAAATATATACATAATGAACAGAAAAACTACCCCTTAGTGACTGCCTTAGTTAGCCCCATGTCAACCCTCATTTGTTAAATCCTTGCTTCGATTGACCAAATTACTCTCAAGATTTATCTCAGAACTCTAGGAGAATGGACACTTTACAGTCGGATCTAAAAGCTCTCCGACGTGTTGGGATCCGTCAACCATGTTAAGTCAATCATAAAGAGTTCTGTTCTCTTTTCAATACCTGGAAGCAAACGAAAAATAGTTATGGTCCTAGCTATGAGATGTCTGGTCTCTCCTCAACATACACTATGGATAATTCCCTTGCTTTCTAATTTCCCTATCTTATATACTACCAAAAGAACTCCTAGAGGACCCACCCATTTTCCATATTAATGAACTCTCTTTTCTTTCTATCCCTTTGTTTATTTATTTATCTTTTTTATTTTTGTAGAACTCCCTTTGCCTAAGTGGATTGGGGGACTTATCTGTTGGTCAGACTGTCAGAGGGTCTTTTGGCAATTGTATGAAACCTTAACTTGCTTTAGCTTCCATTTGATGTTTCAAAGTGAAAGTTTTAAGGAGTACCCTCACAATGAAATTGAGTTCCTTTATGAGAATAGTGCATTGAAACATGTGTTTATGTTTACAGTTCATTTAAATTTTCCCTTCAATTTAAGGTCACCCCCTCCTCCCTCCTTTTTATGTATATTTTGCTTCATAAATGAATTTTGAGATAAATTCTTAAACAATCAATTTCTTTGCTTTCAGGTTGAGATTCAAAGCGCATCTCCACATTTTTCTGGGTTCACATTCTAATAAAGAACCTTGCGAGAGACAAAATAGAAGAACAGAAGATTTGGTGCTCTTGTTTATTTGTTGAATCATGCAACGTCTTACTGGTGGACATTGGAAGATGAGATGTATGCCTTTTGTTTTTTCCTCACTTCTTTTATTCATTGATTAATTCTAGAAGTTCCTTCGCATATGGAAAACCAAACGTTATGAAGGCGAAGAATACAAATAGGCATACAAAATTAGTCTGTACAAGAAAATTGAGATTCACAAGCTTGGTGGAATTGTTTGTGACATGTTAGTTCAGCCATATAAACTTTAATTCTGGGCTAGTGAACTTGTCTCTCAGACCTTATTTTTCTAACGTTCATGTCGGCATATCACAAGTGTCATTTAGTTGACGTTTTGTTGGCATGGCAATGAAAATTCTTGTACAAGAGTAAGGTGTTTAGAATTATGTGGTAGTAGATGGTGATTGGATTGCTCTGGCGATGTTGTGTCCGCGGGCTGGGATGGCTTCCTCGTTTCCGTCTCTACTCCCTGTTTTATTCCTCATTTTAACGAAATTTTCCATTTAATTTTCTGGGATCAAGTAGGTTTTTTTTTTTCCTTCTTCTTCTTTCTTTCTTTCTTTCTTTCTTTTAATAATCAATTAATTTAAATAATCAGTATTGAAATGTTAATTAAAAAGTTAAAATTTCTAATTAGGATCGTTTACATGTATAGGAAAATTGCTAAATTAATTATAAATATAGCCAAGCTACAATTTATAAATATAGAAAAATTTTGCTTGAGTCTATGCAAAAAATCCAAAAAACTCATGCTCCAAGAAAACCTACGCTGACTTGCTTCTCCCATCAATGATTACGCACTATCTGAGTAACAATATTTCTTCTCACTTAAGAAACATTTTTTTTTTTTTAGGAAGCTAATGACAATGATGATGAAAAGAATCAAAGAAGAGAAATTAAAACAAAACAAGCAAGTGACAAGAAATTGACTTCTGTATAATAATTTCATAGTTGTATTTTTTACATTATTGATAGAATCTAATAGTAGTGATAGAAGACTATTTATGACTACGAGTGGTAGATTTATTTAAAGAAGTTGGCAAGAAATATAATTTTAATCTAATAGTAGTGATAGAAGACTATCTATGACTATGAGTGGTAGATTTATTTAAAGAAGTTGGCAAGAAATATAATTTTCAGGCATTTTCTAACACTAATAGACTGCAAAAGAAGAGTTTCAACTTCTAATCAATGATATCAGTATAAGTATATTACTTTTGATCACTAAGGATAAAAATAAAGTATAAAGAAGTCTATTAGTGTTTTGATAGGTCAAAGTCTATTAGTGTTTTGATAGGTCATGATAGAAGTCTCTCAATAATAAGTATACCAGTGACATTACAGATTTCAAAGAATGCATCAAAATCAATTACATACTAAAGTTATTCTTCATCAAATGTGTACAAATCTCAAAGATGGCACACAGTTTATTTTTGGGTTCCCGAGAACCCAATTTACACCAAACTTGTAACATTTCAAGTTTTAGGTAAATTTATATTAATTATCTTAAATTAGTGGGTTTTATTTTCCATTCGTTTTGGATTTTTGGAACCAAAATATAGTTTATTTGAGATGATAATTAGTTTTTTTTTAATTTATTTTGATAAAAGATTTGAAACTTTGGAAAGAAATGGAGTTCAAGAAGGAAGAAAAAATTATGCTTTAATTAATTTGAATGAAAATGAGAAACTTTTATATAATATATATATAAGTAAATTGGAATTGGAAAAACTCAAATTTAAATTGTTATGTTTGTAGTAACTTTAAGAAATTTGGCTTTAATTAATAGTTAGCTTTATTTTGCCAATTTTTTTAAATCTGAATGAGCCATTATGCACAAAGATGATCCATTATAATTTTCTTTCTCCATTTCCTGGATTTTTTTCCTTCATTTTGGGAGTTATAATTCTCCTTCACATCATATAAGTCATTAATAGTATAAGGAGGATTTTCTACTCTATACATATTGTCGAGAAATTTCCAAATATGATCATATGCATAATCAAATTGTGCAATTTTATCACATACTTTACCATCCAAAGCACTACAATGAACTCAAAGCTTTATTATGTGAATTGAAAATTAAATTGTATGATTTGAGGAATGAAAATGAGAAGGAAAATTATCTTAAATGGCAAAACTGTTGAAAATATATACAACTAATAGCAAAATACACATTCTATTTGTAATAGACCATGATAGACTACTATCTGCGTCTATCGTGACACAGATAGTAGTCTATCGCGATCTATCGTTGTCTATCGCAGCTAGATAGTAAAATTTTGATATATTTGTAAATACTTTGGTTCCTTTTGCTATATTTGAAAAGAGCCCAAATGAGAAACTTAGGTCTTGTTCTTTGGAATTGAAAAATGAAATTGCTAGTTTGAAGATAAAATTATTGATTTTGAAACTAGCAATATAGCAATAGGAAAAAAGAAAGTTTCTTTTGTTTATAAGATTAAATTTCTTGAATGTAATAGTCATGAGAAAAATTATCTTTTGAATGTGCTTAAAGAGAAAGAATTGCTTCCTAACAAAGAGCTTGAAATTGCAAAAGATTCTATTAAGGAATTGACTTTTGATGCACAAAAATTAGATAAAATGATTGATATGGGTAAACTTGATGTAGGGGTATTTTGGGAAATTTAGAATTATTTAGATGGCTGTATTTTATCATTTGTTTTAAATATTTTTAAATTAATATTTTAGAATATGTGTGACAAAATCCTTCTCCTTTTGGTCTATTTAAAGGAGGTTAGGTTTAGTTAGTTAACTAGGTAGTTAGGTGTGAACCAACACTTTCCCTTTGAGTTTATTTAAAGGGAACATTGTCATTATTTCATACACAATTTAGATTCAATAAAATTCCTTCTCTTGATTTCTCCAAGATTTCTCCAAGATTCTTTTAGTGTCTTCATTAGTATGGTATCAGAGTATCCTCGAGATGTGGTCTGATGGTGACTAAGAACACCAAGAATCCTGACCCACCCACTGTAGATGTAGAAGCATCCTTATCCTCTCCACATCTCAACCGACGTCTAGCTCATGTGGAAACATCACTCAAAGAGCAGAAAAAGGTAAGTCGACTACTGCCTCTATCCAAGCACATAACGCCAATCCCTTGCGGGTCAAAGAACAAAACCACAACCCTCTGCGTGTTCAAGAACAAACTAATTCGTGTTACTATGAACAAGAACATGTGACTCTACCCGCGCTAGCACAAGAAAGAGGTAATTCAAGACCTCCAAGATTCAAGAAAACCAAAGAACTCGAGAGAGGCAGAAATTCTCCTAGATTTCAAACTGGCTATGGTAAAAAAGGCCAATTCGGGTGGAATTTTCAAAATCCTGCACAAGGCCACTAATTCTTGAATCCAAGACTCCTTCCACACAATGTAGTCTGTTTGGATTCTGACTCTTCAAATGAAGAAGATGTTGTAAATCCAATGCAAGATTATTACCAAGAAGAGCATAACCAACATTTAGAAAATTTTCAAGAACAACCTTTTCATAGAAGGTTTGATCAAGATTATCTTCAAGAGTGGTAAACAAACTTGTGGGGTTATGGTGGGCAACCATGGAAACAAGAACTTGAGTACAATATGAAGATAGATCTTCCTTGCTACAATGGGCATATGAATATTGAAGTATTTCTTGATTGGGTCAAGAATGTCGAAAGCTTCTTTGAATACATGGGAACACCAAGAGAAAAGAAGGTCAAACTTGTTTCCTTTAAGTTGAAAAGTGGAGCCTCGACTTGGTGGGACCAAGTTCAACATAACTATAAAATGTTTGGAAAACATTCGATTGTTAGTTGGCCAAAGATGTTGAAGCTTATGAAGAATAGATTTCTTCCTACTAACTACGAGAGGCTATTGTACAACCAATTTCAGCATTGCAAACAAGGTACACATAATGTAGAAGATACACTAAGGAGTTTCATTGACTAAGTGCTCAGAACAACCTGGTGGAAAAAGTGAAAACCAGCAGATTGCATGTTACATCTTCAACCTCTGACAAGCGTGGTTGAAGCTCTTTTGCCACAATTGTGGAAGAAGATGAAACCTTAAAACATAAGTGATGGCCAAGAAAGTAGAATACTTGGGATAAGATATCATCACAACCTAGGAAGGCTACACAAGACTCAACCAAATATGCCAATGAAAGTGTCTCGGCTAAAGGCAAAGAAGTTGAGCAAAAAGGGAGTAGTAATCCTTTTCTTTTAAAAATAACCCTTATAATCTTCCTAACTTGGGGAAATGCTTTAGGTGTGGCCAAATCGAACATATTTCTAATGATTGTCCTCAAAGAAAAAAATCTTACAATCCAAGAAAGGCTAGAAGATCAAGAAGACATCGATCTTGATGAAGCAAGTAGTGAAGAAATAGCCTATGACGAGGCTGATGATGGGATGCACTATCATGTGTCATCCAAAAAATTTTGCTAGCTCCAACTACGATTACAACACTTCAAAGGCACGAGTTATTTTGAACTAGATGCACAATAAAAGAAAAGATTTGTAACATTATTGTGGATAGTGGAAGCAGCGAGAATATGGTGTCAAAAAAGCTTGTTCAAGCTCTTAAGCTAAAGACGGATAACCATACTAATCCTTAAAAAGTAGGCGGGATCAAAAAAGGGGGAGAAGTCCTACTCAATCAAATATGCATGGTTCCCTTGTCAATAGGCACTCACTACAAATGGCTAAATAGCACTAGTGATTCTCTGAGCCAGTCTGGATTTCCAATGCCTCGGAAAATAGGTCGATCTCGATGACAACACCTTTTTCTTCTTTTCTTTACCGAGGAATCTTCTCTTATGGCCTTCATCTCCCGTCTGGCCCAAAAATCAAACCCAGAACTCCTTCTAATCCATACATTTCTGCAAGCAGCAAGAACGAAATTATTTGTGATGTGTTGGAGATGGACGCTTGCCATGTCTTGTTGGGGAGACTATGACAGTATGACAACCAAACCATCCACAAAGGGAGTGATAACATATATAAATTTACGTGGATGGAAAAAAATGTTGTCTTACTACCTCTTAATGCTCAAAATCCCCAACATAAAAAAGAAGGAAACAGTAAGGGAAAAAGACCTTTATTTTCGATACTTGCACATAAAAAAGTAGTGATCACTACTGCTATATTTTCAATGGCACTTATTGTGAAAAACTCCTTTGAAGCTTTACTAAACACCATTGTGGACGACAAGGTCAGTAAGCTTCTTGAGTCATTTCCTTCTCTTACTTAAACTCCTGAAGGCCTACCATCACTTAGAGAAATCTAACATCGTATAGACTTCATTTCGAGTTCCGTGCTACCCTATTTACCCCAATACAAAATGAGCCCAATTGAATACCAAGCACTCCACGTAATAATTGAGGAACTTCTTAGGAAGGAACATATCCAACCAAGTTTCAACCTTTGTCCTGTCCCTGCTCTATTAGCTCCAAAAAAGGATGGCTCCCTTCAATTTATCGCCACAGTACAAAGACTCTCTCACTCTCTTTTCATCACTAAGTTGAATTACCATTCAACTTTAAAAAACCTTCTATCAATGGCACAGTTCCATCATCAGGGACGAAAGCCACAAGCACTACCAAGACCATAATCAAGCAGCCACACTGTGTCTGTCTTTTTCTCTCAATGATCTCAAAAGAAAACAACTTACCCTAAAACCACCAAACAACAATAATATATATAACGCCAATACGAAAACAAATCCAACTCAAACAAGGAAAGAAACAACGACCATTAACCAATCACCAACAACCATATAAGGAAAGAATATCCACAAAAGATGGTGCGCAAGAAGTCAACAACAAACGAAGAGACAATCAAGATAAAATAAAATATTAACAACCAAACCACGACTGTAACAAACTCCCCCTTTTGGCCAAATATTTTCTTTTATCGGCAAACAAGTACAATGACAGGGGAATAAACAAAGCAGCATTCAAAAGAAACAATCCAAAGCCAATACCAATCGAGAAGAACACCAAACCAAAACCAAATAGACCAACCACACAAAAAAAAAAACACAATAACAAAACACCCAAACCAACAACACCAACCCAACCAACCTCAAAACCACTCCCCCTTTTGCCAAAAAGAAAATCAAGGCGCTAACAAATCTGGGACCTGAGAAGTGGATGCATCACTAGAGTGAGGTAAAGAAACACTCATTAGATGAATGAGAGAATCAATATCAGCATAGTAGTCAGTCAACTCCCATATCACCGAGCTTAGGGCACAAGATTTGAAGGAAAGAGTGCACATAATTCACATACCGAGTTTAGTAGGAATGTGTAAACATCCCTCAAGAACCTGAAATTGTTCAGTAGGGAAAGATGAGCAACTTTGGGGGGACAAATGTTGTGCACAATGTTAGGCACATGAGACCACTGAAAGAGCCTATAGCTGAGATTGAGAGTGGCTAGAGCAGGACCAGGTGCATCACTAGAACCAAGCACAGTTGGAGATTAGGTAAGCAAAATTCTAAACAACAAACGGGGAAAGCAAATAGGGAGTTTAATAGCAAATGAATCCACATGACGCATAAGCTGGTTAAACACAAACACTCCAAAGTTAAAGGAAGATCTAGTACCAATTGATGTAGGAGACTTAAAGAGTGGGAGACAAACTAGAGCCATGGGTCGAGGGGCACCAATTAACTATACCAATCTTGTTAAGAATGGCATATTTTACACTAAGAGCAGCAGTAGATAATTGGCCAGAATGCGGTCAACTAGACTTTGTGCCACCTGTCAAGTCAGAGACAAGTTCTTCAGTCAAAGGATGAGGAGCACCAAGAGAAGGAGTCTCATCACCCCCTAGATAAGTGTTGATAATTGCAGGAGAGAGCTGGAAGTAAATGCCACTAAATGTGGACCTTTGGATAATCCAGACTGCTTGGATCCTTAAATTGAGTAGGAAGATTGACGATGAACTCACGCATGAGTTGAGGGTAGTTGGACCTAGATTCATAACAGTTTACAACAGTTCAGCATGTTGGATGAGATCCATGATTTCCAAGAAAGAGGTTGTCTGCTCAGACAGAACCTTGTCATTTACAATCTGGTGTTGAACAACAGACTTCCAATGTTGAACATTCTCTTCATTATGGAAGGAAATACCGTTAATGAGAACAAAGGGAACATTAGGTGGGATTTTTTTGCGTTTCCCTTTGTGGCGACACTTGACAGGCACATGAGCAATATTATCTTCAAAGCTAGACAGAGAGATATGCTCGAAACTCGAGTCAGACTTCACCTCTGATGAACCAGAACGACAAGAGCGAGTACGGCTTGAAGGACCGTGCCCTTTAGCTTTCAATCTTGAAGATGGCCTTGGAGACTTGCGCAACAATCCTATAGGGACATCAGCAGTGTCTTTCTCATAAGAGACAAGATTCTCCATGGAGTGGGAGAGGTAATGGGGGGAAGTATGTCATGAACATCAGTGACAACATCAGGAACAGTCACTTAAGGATCATCAGTCTAAACGGAATCAACAAAAGGCTCAATGTAAGCCCTACTTTCATTTTCAACATTCTTGCGAGGAATGGCAAGCAAGTAGGCGGGTAGTTAAGATGGAAGTGGTCGAGAGCCCTTGACATGGAGTAGTTGGGTGGTGTGTGGCTGGTAAGAAAGGTGGTTAACTGTGGGAAACTTTGAGTAGCCAAGCCACCAAGAAAGGGTGTGATGCGTCTTGCTTGGTGATGCATGCGTCCATGAGCGTGACCTTAGTTGAAGGCTTGATGCATTGCTTGTTGAGTAAGTGGGCTAGGCATTCATGAGCTTGGCTATGTTGGTTGAGGTTAGTAAAAAGGGGTGATGCGTTGAGGCTATGCATCCAAGAAGGCCTATGAGGCTGATGCACGGTGGCTATGCGTCCATGCTAGGTGTCACGTCATACTTCTTCAACCGTGCGGCACCATGATTCACGCTTGATCATGATCAGCCTTAAGAGAAACGCAAGTCCCAATCTACATTTTGCCCATTCTTTTTGAAGCTTCGTCAAACCTTAAGCGAGATTCTTTCGTCCTCAACCGAACTGAACTCATGCAAAATTGACTTCATTCGGCCTACACGTCGCCGTACGTGTGACTTCCCTCCTTTCGTCATCATGATTCTCAACAACTCAACCCCCGTAATTCTATATCGCTTCGAAACCTTGCCGGGTCAAGTTTAGACCCTTCGTCGAGCCAAACAGGCTTACAATACCCTACCGAGGCTTTCCAGGACATTATACTGCTTATCGGGACAATTCGGACAAATACCGTGTCAACGAGGACTATCGAGTCCCACAGACACTTTTGGATGTCATCTTGAGTGCAGGACGACATCAGCTTTCTCTCTCGTGCTCGGGTCAGCTTATCGAGAACCATCATGAACACCCCATGGGTATTTTTCCAACTCGAGGCCTCCCGAACATCCATCCATCTGGACATCTCTGGGCATGAATCTTTCCGTGTCCATGCTAGGTCAATGCCGAGCCAAGATGGCATACGGGGTGCTATATCGAACCTCCAGCCCATGGGAAGGGGCGCAATACTGGTATACCCGTGTCGTTTGACACTGTCCATCGAGATTCCATTCCCAATGGAAGACGCTCAAGACATTCGTTTTGTAACGCTCGCCCACTCCATGACACACTCGTGGAGAGCGGACACCATGCTTCCCCCTTATAGTACATTCTGAACAATTTCCTTTTTGGCACTCATGCATGTGCAAAGTGGCGAGTGGTTACTCACCAGCGTAGAGCGCCCGTCTGAATTCCGATTAACATGAAATTCGACGTGCTTCCTTCTTCCATCAATATGGAACTACCTCCAGAGCCGCTCGTCCAAACTCACAACGAGACCCTTACTTCTGAGGTCATGGCCCGGGGCCTCACGTGGCCCCCGCTAAGCTTGTCACTGACACTGCTGATGGCACCAATGCTTGTCTTCTTGCTTGTTGTTCGACTTGACATGCTTGCCCACTTATCTTGGTGTGTTAGATGATGCACTGTCCTCCTTGGTCGCATCACGATACTTCACTTGGCCCTCTGTCATTGCCAGATGTGTCAACACTCTTGTGTTGTCACTACACTGTCTGCACAAGTGGGGTCACAATCTACTATCTCTGAGTTAGATTGTGACATTAGGCATCCATCGACCAAGGGGGGTTGTGTGCCATAGGTAGTCGAGAAAGGTAGCCAACTAACGTCAAAAGGATGCGTGGAGAAAGTCTTGCCCAAGGATGCGTCCACCATTCTTTCTTGATTAAGCAAAACCTAGACTTAAATGTAAAGTAACCAAGATTAGGTGTCAAATTGAGGTTAAGTGTAACATGGGCTTGCATGCAAGCATGAGGTGGTGGGCTAGGATTTGCATGCAGATTTCTGTGAAGTCTATAAATAGAAGGGTTCAGCAGATGAGGTTGGTGTGTGTAAACCACTTGTGATATTTGCGATTTTCTTCAACCAAATTGTCTTAAATTGAGTCTAGTTTCACTGAGAGGGCTACTGAAAAGAAAATTCACGAGGAAGAACTTAGATTTCATCAGAAACTCAAGCTTGCTTCGGCTATCTGGTAAACTGGAGTAAAGCAGGAAGATTTACTGATATTTGGCGGAGGAAGAGAAGTTAGAGGCTGAAAGTTTGAGGTAAGCTAGCCAAAACAAATATCTACAAGTTTGTAAGAAGAAGTAAAGTCTAATTGTGGCTAGAAACATTACTTTTGGCAGTTTGAAGAAGCTGTGCGTGCATGCAAGCTAAGGCAGTGGCCGGAGGAAAGAATCCTTTGAGGTTATTTTGACGTGTTTTGGAGGCCCAAGGGGTGGGCCAACACGCCACTGGTCATGCGAGAGTGAGCAAGAGGTGTTGCTGTCGGTGTGCAGGTTGTAGGGGCGAGATAGGTCTAGCTGGTGAGCAGGAGGTGGCGCTACATGCGTGTAGGGGTTGACCGAGACAAGTCTCGTTGGTCTTGTTGAGGTGCACGACATAGGCTGTTGATGCAGATGCGCACATGCCCTGCCTCTTTTGAGGTTATTTTGGCAGTAGGTGCGCGGGAACTACCACCGACGAGGGGCAGTGTGTGTGAAGCAGTGGTTGGGCGTGTGGGGTAGCGTGCTGTGCCAGGTTTGTCCCATTTGAGGTTAGGTCGGCTGGGTGTGCGTGTTGCAGGACTATTGGACATGCCTAGGGACAGTTTGCAACTTTTGGACATTTTGGTTAGTTTTTGCTTGTGGCTGAGCTATTTTGAGCTAAAATGACTTAAGTAATGCTATGAAGGGAATTTGAAGAATATGGACAAATGAATTAATTTATTCCAGGCTAGGAAGAGCTAGGTGAAGCATATTGGTAGATAAATGAGCATGCAGCGGAAGTTAATTTGATCAATTTTCACTCAAAGATGCTCAATTTAGAGGATTAAACATGCAATCAAAAAGAAAAACCAAAGTTTCAAGAACACTTACCCTTGAAGCTCCAAATCCTCCTTCAATTCTTGATGAATTTCAGCACCACTTGGTTGTAGACCACCACAAGAGTCTTCTCTACTATTCTCTAGGCTTAGATTGGATGGTGGGATCCAAAATTTGTGGTGAATTTTAGAAGGAATGAAAGTTGGGAAGAAGATGAACAATGAATGGAATTTTGCAAAATTAACCATTGATTTCACAAAATTCTTAACCATTTTTATGTCAAAATCATCTTTGTTTATTAAAGAATAACATGCAATCCAATTGCATCAAAATTTGACAACACAAAATGGTTAATTTGTTGGTTAATTGTGAAAAAGACAACCAAGCTCCTAGCTTAGTTAGTGGGAAAATCCAATCTTCAAAAATCAATTTTAAAATCAATTTTCAATAAATTTCCAAAAATTGAATCAAAATTGATTTTTAATTTCAAAAAGTAATTAAATAAATAATTTAATAATTAATTAATTAAATACTATTTTAATATGAAATAATAAAATAATATTATTTTTCCCACTTGTCCCGATTTTTCTTAAAAACGATATGAATCCCTATTCATATGATTAATATTTAAATAATGATTAATATTTAAATCTTATTTAAATATTATAATTAACTCTATTTGTACGTTTATTCATAATTAAACGTCGATATATCGTATATATCTGACTTTCATTTCTTAAGCCAAGATTTGAACGGTTCAAACTTATTCACCACACTATCTAAGATTTTAGTCCATTTATAAGCTAGTAGAGGGACCTAATGAACCTACAGATCATGAGCTCTAACGATCCGAGATTAACCAACCAAACTTTTTAACCTAGTTAACCAACATTTGTTAACTAACGGGACACTCCACGCACATGTCTCTACATGAACAAATCAGGATCACTTCATTTATGACACCTTACAACATTTGTAACAATCATGAAGCAGGTCGTATTCAATAGTGTCTCCGGGAAGAGGTACCCAACCTAATCCATGTACTATAGACTTATTTAGGCTACTTACTCGAACTTGATCTTGTTTATGTCTCCACATAAAGTCTAAGTACTCATGATAATAGCCAAGGGTTCGTAGTTTAATTAGATTTAGAGTTAATAAATAATTAATTCACTTAAATAACTTTATATGTACTAAAATTCATTTATTTACAAAAACTACGAGTTTTCGGACATACAACCCAACACATATAACCCATTAGAAGTTCATGACAAGTTGTGAATGACTTAATTTCGCTTAAAATGAATTATTCTCTTGATATTTCTAGAGTGCTTAGTTTATTTGCAAAATACGAGATTTCTGGCATGAGTTGAATTTGATAAAGCATGTGGTTTTTTATATGAATTTGAACATGCATTTACATGATTTTAAGCATGATGTTTTATGATACCAAGCTTTGTGAAAAGCATGCTGTTTGAGAAATACTCAGAAAATTTTGAAGAATTGTTTAACTCGTGTTTATAAATGATTTAACATGCTTTATTTTCAAAAGATGGTCCCCAATGTCGAAGGACATAGAGAAGGCATATGGGCAGTCTGAATACAATAGATGATCCCTAATGCCGAAGGGCATAGAGAAGGTATATGGGCAGCCTTAATATTGGGAGCCCGGTACTGAAGGACTAAAGAAGATACACGGGCAACCCGAGTTATAATTCCTATGTGCACATAGAGGGAAATTTGACACTGTTGTATTGAGATTACTCCACATAGTTAAGGTTATTCGACGTTGGGTATGATGAGATTATTCCATCCCAACTAAGGTTTTTTTTTATGTTTAGCAGCGTTGAGTTTACTCCGGCTCAACTAAGGGAAAATCTTTCAAAATATGCAAATGTTTATAAGCTTCCAAAAGCTTTACTATTTGATTATCAAATATGATTTCGTTGAGCTTTTGAGCCAAGCATAGTTTTCTAACTTGTCACTCACTAGGCAACCTAGTTCATGCTTTCAAATGTTTTCTACTTTTCAGGTAGCGAGTCGAACTGGGGTGCTTAGCCTACTCGTCGAATTTCTCTGGATCTGCTTCTTAGTTTGAACTTTGTAAATATTTATACTTAGACCTAGCATTGTACATATGGGGGTCAAAGAAGTGGTGGAAACGTGTAAAAACTTTGTTATTATTATTATAAAGGTTTAATTTTGAGATTATTGCGTATGGCCTGGATGTGAATATGGTAAGGATTTGAGGAGAGTTAAGTTGACAATAGATGTCGTAAAGGGTCGATGTTTGCTATTGTCACGCCTCTTTTTGGGTTAAGAGGATAGTTCGGGAGGGGGTGTGTGTTGGGTAAAGAGTATGCCCTAGGATACATGTCTCACTCGCTTTAGTGCAAGTGAGAGATTGTTGGGATTTGTGCCCTAAAGCCTCGTAATTGATTAGTTAATTAATTTAATTATTAATTATGCAATATTAATTTATCTATTAATGAAAAAATCCAAGGTTATTGCATGAAGTCCTAGTTACAAATGGTTTGATCTAAACTGTTCATGTGGAGACATGTGAGTGGGGTATCCTATACAAAGAGTTTGTACAAGACCGGACTGCGAAATATTTAATTTCTCTTTGTAAATCCATTAATTGATGAGATTAATATTTTGTAGGATGATCATGTGCGACTCGATCTTAATCCTGAGTGACTTATGAACTTCTATATGTGAGGTTGGTCCTTTGATTTGCATGGGTGAGAGTGGCTTTAGTTGCTGACTCAATAAGCCTACCATTTAGGGGATTTTAATAAATGGAGAGTTGGGAAGATAACTTCACAAGATGGAATTCACTCCTCCCCAGATAGGGTAAGTAGATGATTAGTTCCCTTAAGTGCTAATTTTCTATCTTGAACAACGAGCCCCATCTTCTCACTGGCTCGAGAGGGACTTAGTTTATGGTTGGACCATAAACAAATTGTTCATTAGAGAAATTAGTGGTACTTAAGAATAATAGGTAATTACAGGGGTTGAGCGGACATTTGACCTAGCTATAATTATGAACAACTTGTGAATTATCAACTTGCTTATATTGATTATATCCATGGACACAACTTATCCTATAATGCTTAAGAGTTCAACTATGGGTCTATAGTGTTTTGCCCCATAGTTAATGAATAAAGATTAATTTGATTAAAGAGTTTAATTAATTAATATTGGATCATTGGAGCTTATAATCTATAGGTCCATAAAGTCCCCTTGCTAGCTCACCACGGACAAACAATGATCAACTATGTTAAAAGAAAATTTTGAAATGTTCAAATTTATGAGGAATAATATTAATTGTATTGGATACAACTAATTACATGATTTATTATAAAGTTTATTTGAATAAGATTCAAATTATAACTTTATAATATGGAGAATTAATTTATTTGAATATGATTCAAATAATTAATTATTTATTTGGATGAAATCCATATAAATAAATAGATGGAGAATTAATTAATTAATTTGAATTGGATTCAATAATTAATTATTTAGTTTGGATGGGATCCAAATTAAAGATTCTGTAGAAAATAAATATTTAAACAAGATTTAAATATTTTAAACCATTTAATATTAGATATTATTTGGATAAATATTTATTAATATTGGATATTATTAAATATTTAATTTAAATATCTTTGCAGAGGAGTTATGCTAATAGGATTAGGAGTAACCCAGAGTTGTATTATGAGGGCCCTTGGGAGCCCTTATAGAATGGACACACTCTCTACAACAATAATCTCTACGATTACTCTAAAACCCTTCTTTTAGAAATTCTTTCAATTTTCTTAGAAAAGTTCTAAGAAAATTATTCTCATTCTTTCAAAAAGCGGTTCCCACAAACCGGATCCTTGCTAGAGTCTAGCAAGGAAGTTCTCTTACAAAAGGGAGACTACAAGGAGAAGCATATCAGGTTGAGTAGAGATTTTGCTGAAATTATGGATCAGCAAAGGTATGTTGCTCAACCTTTTATTAATTGTTTGTATTTTTAATTCTTTCAAGAAATCAAAGTACGCGATCACACGCTTCCACCGAGATTAAATTTCCTTCAATTGGTATGAGAGCCAATCTTTGATTCTTGATTTGAATTAAAAATCTTGTATGGTGGGTGTTTCAATTGTTCATGTATGAAATATGTGAATGTTTGCGAAAATGATTATTTAGGCATATTTGGTCATTAGATTTTAAAGTTTTGATTAGATCAATTGTAAAACCCTCAAGCGTTAGGGTTTTCTTGTAATCTCTTTGATGTAAAAGTGCTGTAAATTTTTTAAAAAAACGTTGATTTTCCTGAAATATTAAAATTTGGAAAATCTGGAATATTCAAAATCTGGAAATTTTGCTATGCGTCATCTATTGTATGTCATCAAAGCATCTAGCAGATTTGATTGAAGTATGTTAGGCTGAAATTTCAAAGTATTAAAGTTAGGTGTTTCAAACCCTATATTTTGGATAATTCCTAATTACATGCATGTAGAGATTCTTTTTGATTTAAATTATTGTAGAGATGCATGTAGAGATTCTCTTTTATTTAAATTATTGTAGAGATGCATGTAGAGATTCTCTTTTATTGAAAAATAAATGTTATATTTAAATTGTTAGGATAATTCCTATTTATATGCAGGTAGAGATTCTCTTTAATTTTAAATATAAGTGTTATATTTAAGTTCTTGTAGAGATTCATGTTAAGATTTTTCTTTAATTAAAATATAATTATTATATTAGATATTAAATGAGTAATTAAGTAAGACTGCATGCTTAGTTAAAGATAAATTTAGTTTAATTTTCAATTGTTTAAAATTCTAGTTTATTTTTATATTTTTCTAATGAGATTAAAAACATTGCATGCTTGCCTAATGAGATAAGGATCTTACTTAATCTTACTTGGATAAAGATAAAATGGATTCAATTTTTTATACAGTTAAAATTTTTTATTTATCTTTATTAAAGTTCTAATTAGATTAGAATAAAGTAAATTGCATGCTTATCTCGTGAGATTAGATTAAAATAGATCATTTAATTTAATTTTAAATGGTTGAAAATGGGAAAATTAAAAGATTTAATAATAAAAGGATGTCTATAAGGGAACTCTGTCTAAGGAAGGTTATGTCTAACGTGTCACACCCCCTCCTAGGTACCTTTTTAACCTAAGAGGAAGTGTGAGGACAACGGACACCAACCCTCTTACGACATCCACTGCCAACCTTATACCTTGACCAAGACCTAATAAGCAGATATACACAATAATTAAACATCCAACTATAACCAGAGTTAAGCTATCATACAGACATTGATTTACATTCAACCTTTAATTTACACAAGTTTACTAACTTTCGCCCTTAACCCTCTATATGTACAACACAGGTTTAAGATCAAATATTTACAATTCTCAAAATTCCGAACACTGATGGTGGGCCCAGACGAGTTATTGTGTAGGCTAAGCACCTCGGACTCGCTTGCTACCTGAAAAACAGAAAATCAAGGAAAGCATGAGCTAGGTTGCCCAGTGAATGACTTGTTTTGTAAAAATTTTCCTTGAATCGTAATTAAATCAAAACTATAATCAAGTTATGAAAATAAATAAGCAATAATAAGTCGTTTCTGTATCCAAAGAAATCATGCTCAGGTAACATTATCAAATCACATATGTATCATTTCTAAAGGAAAACTATGTAAGTACAACACATTTCAATCACAATTTCCTTAGTTGACACGGAGCGGAGCTCAATGCTACTCAATGTCGAAAACATCCTTAGTTGGGATGGAGAAATCTCGACACACCCAACGAGAAATATGCTTAGCTGTGTGGAGTAGTCTCAACACAACAGCGTCTATTATACCTCTATGTGCACATAGATATCATATCCTGGGTTACCCGAATACCTTCTCAAGTCCTTCAGTATTAGGTTCCATAAATGAGATTTAGGCCACCTATATGCCTTCTTCGAGTCCTTCAGCATTGGGAACCATTTCTATATCCCGGCTACCCACATACCTTCTCCGTGTCCTACAGTGTTGGGACCCTTTTCAAAAACATTATTAAAAAACAACATGCTTTGAAAATAGCATAATAAAAATTTACGAGTTTATAACATTTCAAATATTCACAAACTCATTAACAATCATCAATGCTTTCTATAAAATCATAGGTTAATAAATAGCACGCCTTTCGTAAAACTCGTTTAACAACTAGCATGCTTTAAATGATTTCCAATGTAAAACACATAATATGCACATAATCCTCATAGTACATTAAAACCCGTGGAAAGCATAAACATATAGACATGTTTCCAAACATAATCATACAACAGAAAACTTTGTTTAAAGTAGACTCATTTTAAATAAAATTGTCACTCACAGCTTGTCCCAGCCTTTAGTGGGTTATACGCCTTTTCTAGCTCTTCTCGGCCTGAAATAATACTTAGATTTCCTTAAAATTCCTTTTTACATAGAAAACAAGCCTTAGATATTCATATTATTCACCACTGAGACCCTACCACATAAAGAAAACCATCACCGAGACTATACTCCATGAAGAAATGCTCAATTGAGGCTATATTTCATTTAAAAGTTCATTAATGTACGAGATTCAACCATTAGCAAGACTAAACTAGGGAAATCAAGAAAAAACTAACTGTACCAACGAGACTTTGGACGAGCGAGAGCCGCGAGACCAACAAGATTTGTGAGACAAAAACCATCAGCAAGACCAGCGAGATTGTCTCGCTCTCGCTCCTCCACGTTCCCAGTGTCGTCCAATTTTCCAACGAGATTCGCTCCCTTTGCTGCTGTCTTCGGACTACTAACTATTAAAAGTCACATTTCCAGCCCGAATTAGAACTTCTTCTCTTCTACAAACTTGTAAAAATATGTGCTTTCTAACTTACCTCAAAATTTCAGAGCTTAAATCCCCTTCGTTCGACAGTTATTCCCAATTTACTTCGTGCTACTCCAGATCACTCAGAAAATTGGTATCAATCATTTCCACCTAAAATTTAACATGTTTCTCTTCATATTCAGTTCAACTATCTTTCACAAAAGTTGTTAATAATTGAGTTAGCTTACTAGTCTCAAATATTTAGCTTTAAACTTGGTCTCTTTAGCTCGCTATTCACCAAACACCAGACCTTGTTTAGACATGATAGCAAGCAACCCTTCTGCTGCAGCTTCAATTTCACCATGAAACCGACCAAAATCCTACATGAATCTACCCCTAATATCTTCTTCTACCTCCCCTCGATGCCCAGCTGAAGAATAGAATTGGTTTGAGCTTGGAAATGGAAGAAAACCAATCGGCAACTTCCTAATCTAAAAGTTAAACTCACCGACTTCCTCCCATTATCTCATTTCTTTCTTTCTTCTCTTTTTTTTTTTTTTTTTAAATTTGTTTATTAATTTTATTTTCTCTTCTTTTTTTTTTTAATTTGTTTTTTAACTTTTTTTCTTTTCTTTTTCCTTTAATTTTCTTTCTTTTTAATTTAGGAGAAAAAAATAAGAAAAACAAAAAGAATATCCGTTTTTATGTCCCAATTAATATTCAAAGTAAATTCTAGCTCGGTTTCCTCTTAATGACTTAAATATTCAACTTACCAAAAATTACTTCCGGCTTCCTCCACTTCTTCCTTCGATCTACAAGAGGGAGAACAAGTAAATAAGTTCATAATGATACTATGTACTTACATTTAGTAGTTACAAATGAAAGTAGGGTTTACATAAGGCTAGGGTATTTAAGCTGATGGTAACAAAACACCCCTACATGGGAACTGACCTGGGAGTTGAATTAGTCAAACTTTTATATTAAAGAGTTTAATAATCTTGGGATATTTCACATTATTGGAAATTATCCAAACATAAGAGTTATGTTTGGGCAAACAAATTAAAACTTGGATAAATTATTTAGCCTAAGTTTGTCTAAGTAATGAAACGCCTATTTCAAAATGCTTAGTGGGAGAATAAATGTATATGATATGTCGTCTCTCTTACGTTCTCTGGTAAGATTCACACTGTGAGACTCATGCTTGGCTTGCTTCGACACTACTTCTGTCCCCCTTCAGAAAGTGTTTGCATGAGTCAAGATCAAGGTGAATTAAAGAAAGTATTTATAGTAAGTGGGAGAAGAACATGTGTCAATATATCCTGCGGTCTCCATCATTGGTTTACACTGTGAGACTCATGCTTGGCTTCATGATAGCTTTGCTTCGACACTGTTTCTGTCCCCCTTTGGAAGGTGTTTGCATGGGTCAATATCAAGGTAAACTCCAGCAATGGATAGGACTATAGTTTTATGTTTCCAATATTGACCTCCCCTTCGGTAGGCTTGTTGAGGTAGAACTACAAGATCTAAAATGATGGGTTACACTTACTAGAGCACATTAAAGTTGTTAATGGTGTTCTGACCAAATAATGGTAACTAAACCTTATAGGAATAAGAGTTATTCTGGTGTAATGTTTAGTTGAGAATGTTTCAATCTAGTGAATGAGCATTTGACCTACCCTTCGGCGACACTTGTTCTAAATCATTTGAGTATCATTGCATTAGACATGATTTATAGGGTTCATAAAATTTAATACTAAATTTGAATGGACATTTGATTGCATGCTATTAACTAATATATTTTATATATTCAATGTTGTGTCATTTTCTCTCATGATTTTAATTTTGAATTACCGATATAAGTCAAAATTTGAGAAAAAACATATTACTTGGAAAAGTACAATTGACACCATTTTAATGTCAGTGTAATTTTCAGAATTTGTCTTTAATTGAGAAATGTTTTTCATAGTTCTATTGCCACTACATGAATTGTTCACAAACCATGTGATTGATGAATAACAATTGGAGAGATAGCTTGTATTTATCTTTTAATTGACATACTTGATGTCAAGCGTGGAAGATAAAGCACAAGACAACAATATATGAGATGTTGCAATCAATATAAGCTTAATTTAGATAATTATCTAAATAATCTCAAGATTAAGTATTATGTTCCAAAAAAATAAATCATGTGACTAAAGCTGTAAGGAAACTGTTCCAAATTAGCTTGAGGAGTCACACAATGAGGAATTTTGGAAATATCTCAATGGGAAGAAAAATAAGAATGAAAGTAATTTGATTTACTGGATAAATGGTGGAAAATTAAGTTTCTCATCTGGATAGTTGAATAAGAATTTACTATCAAATTTTTCTTCATTACAATTAGATTGTAATTTTTGGAAAATACTTAATGATGTAGAATGGTTTCTACATGTTTGGCACTAGGAAGTCCATCTTAGTTAGTGTAGTGGGAGACATGAGATGTAATATTTGATACTTATACTGAATGTGGTGGTTTCATCACAATAAGAGAAATTCAATTTCTCAAAACTTTATTACTAATTAATTCATAAGGTATGAATGTTTTATGTAATGAAGCATATTTGCAAAAGTTGTTTGAAAATATGTTCAACCATAGAAAAGTACAATTTAGTATGTGTTAAAATCTTTAACATATACAAATAGTACACTGAGATATTCAGGATTATTGAATCCAGAATCGAAAGACAAATTATTTTCTCCTAAAAGATACTTGGCTTCGGCAATTAAAGCTAATTATCATTAATTTTATAAAATGACTAGTACAGGTATTTCTCTAAGAGTTAGAGTTAAATTACTTTACCTATCTGGAGATCTTGCCTTTTATGCAAGATAGTCATTGAACTTTATTGGATAAGGCAAAAGACCAAAGAACATGTTTGACTTACATATTTTGACCCGAGAGACCTGGTGAATGTAAAAGTCAAACAGACATCTTAAATATTTCATCAATTAGATTGATGAATTTTTAGTATATCAGTATCTTTATCTAATGCATCTTAAGTCTTTTCTTTGAAGAGTTCAAAGAAGTGAGACTAAAGTTTAAATCAATTAGACAAGCCTATCAAGACATATTATGATCATATCATAAAAGTATAGAACCTTCAGTACTATGCCTAATTGATAGGAAACGAGATTATATCTCAACTTTAAGCATTAGATACAATCTGAATGAAATTATGCTTCAAAAGGAGAAAGTTGACCATGCTAAACTTTGGTCATGTTAATGATGAGTACTTTGTTAGACATAGTCACATAATTAATAAATTACACATCATTGTCATACTCTTGTTAGGGCACGCAATAAAGATTGCACTATGAACATCATTCCCTCCAAAATTGTCTGGGAGACAATTTTGGATTATGGAAGTGTAATAAACTAGTTTACAACATTTCAGATATGGGCATATTAAGATGCACATGCTGAAACAAACCTAAAGGATTATATATGTTCAAGGATGTGCCTAAGAGTAGGCTACCCTCATGGAGGAAAAGAATGATCTTTTATGCAATCCTAAATAAAATATTTGTATGACAAATATTAATTTCATAAGGAATGTCAAATAAAAGACTATAACCTTTTCTAAGGTCAAAAAGTATTGATACTTTGGTTTCAGGTAAATTCACTAAGAGTTGATAAGTGTTATTAACCATTTAATTACATTTGGATGTCAAATGAATTCTAGTTAAATATGATGAGCCTTTCATCGTTATGGGAGAGTTATTGGATAACTCAACCTTTACTATGACTTAGTTGAAGTCAAAATTGTCATATTAGTTGACAAATTTAAGACTTATCATCCTTAAAGTCGTGTTAAGGGATGTTGACAAGGATTGTTAGGTCAAAGTCATGAACTCAAGATAAAGTTTTGATACTTCATCTCAATCTAGATTTGTAGATCTTCTTGATGGGATAAAACTCATAGGGTATGAATAGACCTACTACAACAGAGATGTACATGTGTAGATAAGAAGATATTGATCTTCAAAGTAAGACTTACGGTAAAAGGGTAAAACCTATTGAAAGAAATTAGAAAATGGGTCAATTTTCTCACTTGTTGCCATAATTGATTCTTTTGAGCATTGTTCATTGTTACATATGAGATATGTAAAATGAACGTTTAGATTCTTTTATGAAAAGAATTTAAAGAATGCATCTACACAAAAAAAACTGAGGAGTTCAACTTTCAAAGATCTAATGCAAAAAGTTTGCAAAATTGTATAGGTTCATTTGAGAGATGAATCAGACAATTAGATGTTTGAATATAAGGTTTGATAAGAGGTTTCATAATCTATGACTTTGAACAAATATTAATGATGTTGTATAGACAAGAGAATCATTAATTGACAAATAGATATTTCTCATATTTTATGTTAATGGTGTATTACTCATTATGAATAATGTAATATAACATAAAAATTTGACTACCTAACCAATTAAGGACATAATGTTAAGTTTGTCTCAAGTATGTTTGTCAATATTCGATGCACAAGTTCATGTATCATTCAAAAGTGAAGTTAAGTCTAAGGAAGAGTATCCTAAGATACCTCAAATGTTGAGAACATATGATTAATTATCTTCTCTCAGCATGAGATAATTAATGCATAAATGAGACTTAACATGCAATTTGTTGGTTATATCGGTTATATCAATGGTGTGACCATTGAGTAGAAAATCAAAAGCTTGGATAATGAGAAATTTTGTGTATGGTGTTAAGATTTGATCTTTCACAACATACATTGAGTCTTACAAAGATTTAGAGAAATATATGGTAAAATCGAATTTTATCCTATGTGGTGGAGATTGGTACACAATACATTTGTTTTTGTTTGTGAAGCAAACTTTGTGTAGCCATAAAAATATCCTTATAATTCTGAAAGTGTTTCAGTTCTAAGTTAATCTACCACTTTTTATGAAATAATGGTGATGCAAAGGCTAAGACTAAGGATATTAGTAGACACCAACTTCTAGGATAAGACATATTGAGAGAAAGTATCATGGTAGTGACCAAGATGATTTTGAATGACATACGGTTTGATTTATATAAAAAGACTCTTTAGGCTAAAGTGTATGAGAGTCACCTAGAATGTCTAAGACTACAAAACTTGTCTCTTCTTCGTTAGGGCAAGTGGGAGGTCATATTGGGTATAGAGTATACCCTAGGATACATATCTCACCGGCTTTAGTGCAAGTGGGAGATTGTTGGGATTTGTGCCCTAAAGCCTCATAAATTATTAGTTAATTAATTTAATTACTAATTATGCAATATTAATTTATCAATTAATGAAAAAATCCAAGGTTATTGCATGAAGTCTTGAACATGTATATTGTTGACATATAGGTGGATCATGTTCAAGGAATAACCTAAAGGTCTATAGTATATGGATAAGGCAAGGCTGGGTGCCTTATCCTGGTGACACTATGGATACGACCAACTTTGTAATAGTTACAAATGGTTTGATCCAAACCATTCATGTTGAGACATGTGAGTGGGGTATCTTATACAAAGTTTGTATGAGACCAGACCGCCAAAAATTTAATCTCTCTTTGTAAATCTAGTAATTGATGAGATTAATATTTCGTAGGATGATCATATGCGACTCGATCTTAATCCTAAGTGACTTATGAACTCTTGTCTGGGAGGTCGGTCTTTTGATTTGCATGGGTGAGAGTGGCCTGAGTTGCCGACTCAATAAGCCTATGATTTTGGGGATTTGACAAAATGGGGAGCTAGTAACATAACTTCACAAGATGAAATTCACTCCTTCCCAGAAGATAGGGTAAATAGATGAGTAGTTCTCTTAAGTGTTGATTTTGGGTCTTTAACAAGGGGCCCCACCTTCTCACTGGCCCGAGAGGGACTTAGTTTATGGTTGGACTATAAACAAATTGTTCATTAGAGAAATCAGTGGTACTTAAGGATAATAGGTAATTACAATGCGATGGTCCTTCCTCTTGATTCTTTTATGAACTCTCACTCAATTCTCTCCTTTTTGTGCCTTTTTAGGTCTGTAATTGATGGTTGATTTCCTCCTTTTTTTCCATCCCTAGGGCTGTTGGAAACCCCCAAATTTATGGAATTGGCCGCCCAAAAACTTACCAAAAATATCAATCTTACATTTATAGAAAACTGGCGCCGCGGCGCTGGTCCATAGCACCACGGCATTATTGAAATTTTTGGAACGGCACCGCGGCGCTAGGGCAGCGTGTACAATATCTTGCTCTCGAGTTTTAGCTCCGCGGCACTACCTCAATTTTTGCCATTTTGAGTTTTCAATCTCTTTTTTGCCGTATTCTTGCTCGGTTTTGATCTTTTGGGTCTTTTCTTCTAATTTTTCTCATTTTAACCTAAAAACCACTAGCAAATAAGTGAAATCTAATATAAACCCCCTTAATTTGAGAGGATATAAAGCACTTTTCAAGTGCTTATCAACACCCCAAACTTAGAGATTCGCTAGTCCCGAGCAAAGAATAAAATCAAATAATAGGGAGTTTAGATGAAGAAGTGTGCAATTGGCTCATGTCTTAGAGAATAGCATTTAAAGCTTAAGTAGAAACATGCAAGCATATCTATATTGTTATAATCATTCAGGGCCAAATCTTGCTATCTCCTATGTGTGTGTATGCAAACCTCCTTTAATTTAAAATGCTAGAACTCAAATTAGGACTTAAGAGAGTTTCTTTAGTTTTCCCCCTACTCTAGCTCCTGCACCAATCTTCAAGCTTTCGTACATTTCAAGTGAGTAATATGTCCACTAAGGTGCCTTTCAATCATATATATATATATTTTTTCATGGGCCCAAACTTGCATTCTTTTACCTAGAGCACTAGCTTTCACACGTTCACTGTAGGGACTCGTACCTAGTCAATTCCCAGGCGTCCTTACTGATCACTGCAAAGGCAGCTCTTTTTACCCCTATCCATACGTACTCATTACAAGTTTAACATTTAAAAAGATAGACAAATAAAGCTCATACATTTTGTGTACACCTTTTCTTTTCTCAAGGCATGTATACTCTTTTCTTTTTCCTTAGTCTAAGATTACAAGCTATCATGCATTTCCACTCTCTAACCAGTGAGGCCTTTCGGAGTGACAACCAAATACACCAAACTTAATCTTTTTTTTTTTTTTTTCCAGTTAAAGATTCTGAATTAAAGTGGCTACGTGCTCAAGAATATGAGACATTTTAAGAGGGGCTTAAATGAATTTAACTCAAGATAGTGCTATTCTATTTTCACAATAAGTCATCAATCATGCAACTTCAAATCTCATCATGGGCAATCAACATCAAGGCACACAACCATAAACAACATTCCCATTAACTTTGAAAGCTCCAAAATTTTCAAAATTATTCAAAATTGACATGCATATGATCATTAAAACTTCATAAACATGCATAGCCGGATAAGAAAACACACAAAAGTACGAGAGACACCTCCCACCCCAAACTTAGAATCATGCATTGTCCCCAATGCATAAGAGCATCTAGCAAAGAAAGAACAAGCCTGGGAGCAAGCGAGAAGCCACCAAACAAGCTTGGTGTAAGGAGTACTTTGTGTGATGAACCAAGTTCCTGAGAGATAAAGCATATGAGTGACTCCAAGATTTATTTAAAATAAAATAAAAAGAAAAGTAAAGAAAGCAATAAAGATGGGTTACCTCTCAATGAGTGCTTGGTTTAATGTCTTCTAGCTAGACCGAACCAATGAATCATGCAATGAAGGCCAGGTTCTCAAATCGGCATTCTTCATCATCGATGTAGTGCTTCAATCGTTGGCCATTCACTTTGAAGGTTGTTCCATCATTGTTTTGCAATTCCACGGCTCCGTGTGGCGATACCTTAACAATGATAAAGGGTCCCGACCATCGTGTCCTAAGCTTTCCTAGAAACAAGCGTAAACGTGAGTTGAAAAGTAATACTCTTTGTCCAGGAAGGAAGGTCTGTGGGGTGATCTTCTTGTCATGCCATCTCGTGGTGCGCTCTTCGTAGAGTTTGGCATTCTCATAAGCTTGTGCATGAAACTCCTCTATCTCATTGAGTTCTAAGAGGCGTTTCTCACCGACCTTCTCAAAATCCATGTTCAGCTTCTTGATGGCCCAATAAGCTCTATGCTCGAGCTCTACCAGTAAGTGACAAGCCTTTCCAAACACCAACCCGTACGGTGAAGTACCAATTGGATTTTTGAACGTTGTGCGGTAGGCCCATAGTGCATCAACGAGCTTAAAGGCCCAATCCTTCCTATTGGTCTTAACTATCTTTTTCAAAACCTGCTTGATTTCTCTATTAGATAACTCAGCAAGGCCATTAGTTTGAGGATGATAAGTTGTAGCAATTTTATGATTAACCTTATATTTTTGCATCATGGATTCAAAGAATTTATTGCAAAAGTGAGAACCCTCATCACTAATAATAGCTCTAGGTGTACCAAAACGTGTCAAGATGTTTTTATGCAAGAATTTTAAAACAGTGCGAGCATCATTGGTCCTAGCGGCTATGGCTTCTACCCACTCAGATACATAATGTACTGCAACTAGAATATATAGGTAGCCATCAGAAGAAATAGGGAAAGACCCCATAAAGTCAATACCACAAACGTCAAAGAGCTCCAATTCCAAGATAGGTTTCATTGGAAGCTCATGTTGTCTAGAAATATTGCCAGTACGTTGGCATCTATCACATGATTAAACAAAAGTATAACAGTCTTTGAAAAGGGATGGCCAATAAAATCCTAACTGAAGTACCTTGGATGCAGTTCTAGTGGGTCCAAAGTGACCTCCATAGGGGGAGGCATGACATGAATTTAGAATACTTACCACTTCCTCTTGAGGCACACACTTCCGTGTCATATTGTCAGCATAAACCTTGTAGAGAAGTGGGTCCTCCCAATGGTAAGACTTAACATTGTGTAGGAATCTCTTCTTTTGTTGAGAGTTCATGTCAGGTGGCAAATGTCCTCCTGCAAGATAGTTAACTATGTCAGCAAACCAAGGCAAATTATCTTTTACCTGATACAGTTGTTTATCCAGGAACATCTCAACAATTGGGGGTAGGATCCCCATTCTCAATTCTAGACAAGTGGTCTGCAACCACATTTTCACATCCTTTCCTGTCTTTGATTTTTAAGTCAAATTCCTGTAATAATAATATCCACCTCATTAGCCTAGGTTTGGAATCTTTCTTAACAAACAAATACTTTAAAGCAACATGGTCAGTATGCACCACTATTTTAGAGCCAAGGAAATATGGTCTAAATTTGTCAAGGGCAAACACAACAGCTAGTAGTTCTTTTTCAGTAGTAGTGTATTTCTGTTGAGTATTATCAAAAGTCCTACTAGCATAGTAAATTGCCCTAAACATGTTATCTCTACGTTGGCCTAAAACAGCTCCTAAAGCATAGTCACTAGCATCACACATGATCTCAAAAGATTGACTCCATTCTGATATAACAATAATAGGTGCAGAAATTAGTCTTTCCTTCAAAGTATTGAAAGCTAATGGACATGCATCATCAAAGATAAACTTAGCTTCCTTTTCTTAAGGGTTTAGCAATTTTAGAAAAATCTTTAATAAATCTCCGGTAAAACCCAGCATGCCCTAGGAAGCTTCTGACTCCTTTCACATTGTTGGGGGGTGGCAGTTGTTCAATGGCGGCTATTTTACCCTGTTCACCTCCAATCCTTTTTGAGAGACTTTGTGCCCCAGGATGATGCCTTCCTTCACCATGAAGTGACACTTCTCCTAGTTTAGAACAAGGTTAGCATCTTGACACCTCTACAAAAGACGAGTTAGATTAGCAAGACAAGAATCAAATGAAGACTCAAATACAGAAAAATCATCCATAAAAACCTCCATTATATCTTCAATGAGTCCCTGAAAAATAGACATCATACAACGTTGGAAAGTGGCAGGGGCATTACATAAACCAAATGGCATTCTCTTAAAGGCAATTGTCCCATAAGGACATGTAAATGTTGTCTTTTCTTGATTCTCAGGAGTAATGACAATTTGATTATAACCTGAGTATCCATCTAGGAAGCAATAATGAGAAGAACCTGCAAGTCTATCAAGCATTTAATCTATAAAAAAAAGGGGAAAATGATCCTTCCTAGTAGCCTTATTCAACTTCCTATAATCAATGCATACACGCCATCCTGTTACAGTTCTAGTAGCTATCATTTCATCTTTTTCATTCTTAACCACAGTCATACCACCTTTCTTGGGTACCACTTGAACAGGACTTACCCATGAACTGTCAGATATGGCATATATGATTCCTGCATTCAAAAGCTTGAGCACTTCTTTCTTAACTACCTCCTTCATGGTGGAATTAAGTCTCCTTTGGTGCTCTACCGATGGTTTAAAGGTATCTTCCATCAAGATTATGTGCATACAAACCGATGGACTAATACCTTTAAGGTTCTCAATAGACCAACCAATGGCAGACTTATGATCCCTTAATACTCTCAACAATTTTTCTTCTTCCCTAGAATTAAGATCAAAAGATATTATAACAGGAAAAGAAGATAAATCATCTAAGAATGCATATTTTAAGTGAGGAGGTAACACCTTTAATTCAAGCTTAGTGTTCTCAATAACATTCACCACATGCAAGGGAGCCAAAGGTATAGATCTATCCATTTTAGAACATATTGGCAAACTATCTAACCACCTAGCATAAAAGGCTATTTCATCAAAAATTGTATCTTTATTCTCAACATCCATTATGCTTTGTTCTAGATGATCACCAGCCAACATAACCTCTACATGCTTAAAAATGGTATGATCAATTATGTCTATAGCATGACAAGGACTACTCTCATCATGATGACTCAAGGACTTGTAAATATCAAATACAACATTCTCATCATTTACCCTTAGAGTCAACTTCCCTTGTTGGACATCTATGACAGCCTTTCCAGTTGCTAGGAATGGCCTCCCAAGTATGATAGGAATCTCAAAGTCTTCCTCCATGTCCAGTACTACAAAATCTGCAGGGAAGATAAATTTGTCAACTTTAACCAATACATCTTCATCAATACCTTTAGGATAGGCTACGATCTGTCAGCAAGTTGCAAGGTGATGGTAGTAGGTTGCACCTCTCCAATGTTAAGCTTCCTATAGATAGATAAAGGCATCAAATTAATAGAAGCACCAAGATCACAAAGAGCTCTAGTAACATTTAAAGAACCATTAGTGCAAGGTATAGTAAAACTCCCTGGATCTTTCAACTTTTGTGGTAGCTTCTTTTGCAGCACAGCACTGCATTCCTCAGTCATGCTAATCATCTCATATTGCCCAAACTTTTTCTTTTTAGACAAGACATCTTACATGAATATAGCATAGTTGGGCATTTGCTCTAAAGCCTCAACAAATGGGATGTTAATGTGAAGCTTTTTGAACAACTCAAGAAATTTAGCAAATTGAGAGTCTATTTCTTTCTTTTTAAAACGTTGAGGATATGGCATAGCATTAGGTAAAATAGGTAGAGGGTTAGATGACTTACTTGAAGATGTTGACTCTTTTACCTTTACCTCCTTTTCTAAGATCTTCTTCGATTCATCTTCTAAAATTGGCTCTTGGATAGTGTCATCTACCTCTTGCTCATCATCTTCATCCATGATCAAGGGAGTGGATAGCTTTTTCCCACTCCTCAAAGTCATGGTCTTGCACTCCTCCTTTGTATTTATCTCGGGACAATTAGGAAATTTTCCCTTTTGCATTGTTTGGAGTGAAGTGGCGATTTGGCTTATTTGTACCTCAATGTTGTGAATGGCCTTACCATGACTTTGTACCGTGCTTTCCAATGCGGTGGTCCTTCCTTTTGATTCTTTTATGAACTCTATCATCAAGTCTTCTAAGTTGGACTTCTTTCCGGTGTGTGATGGACCTACATTGGATAAACCGGGAGGACCTTGCAAAACATTCCTATTGTTAGCATAAGAAAAATTTTCATGGTTCCTCAAGTTAGGATGGTAATGAGTTGGAAGTTGTTGGTGTTGGTGGCCTCTATAATGTCCTATATCAACATAGTTGGCCGTCTCATTATCTCCTTGTTCTAACTCCTTTTGCGTGGCCATCTCCGATGCCAAAGCGGCAAGAGAGGCTATAGATGGTGGATTTATTTGAGCTTGGCCTCCCGCAGTTAATTTAGAAAGAGCATTAGTAAGGGAAGCCATTTGGGCTTTGAGTGAGTTTACCTCATCCACCTCATACAATCCGACGGCTTTTGGGATGATTGGAGAAGCCCGTTCACATGGCCAATTGTAAGATGTAGTGGCCAAGTCTTCTAGTATGGTGTAGGCTTCTTGAGCATTCTTGGAGAAGATTGATCCTCCAGCCGTTGCATCTAAGATGGATTTGGTTGAGCTTGCTAATCCATTGTAGAAGAGTTAAATTTGCAACCAATCCGGGTAACCATGTTGAGGGCACCTTCTCAAGAGATCCTTATACCTCTCCCAAGCCTTATATAATTGTTCATCCTCAAGTTGGCGGAATGTTCCAATCTTCGTCCTTAGTCTTTGAGATTTAGCCGGTGGAAAATAATTGTTCAAGAAAGCTTGAGCTAAGATCTCCCACGTTGTAATGCTATCTGGAGGGATGGTTTCCAACCAATCCTTTGCACGGTCCTGTAAAGGGAAAGGAAAAAGTCTTAGTTTAATAGCATCATTAGAAACACCATTCATATTTACCGTTCCGCATATCTCTAAGAAGGATTGCAAGTGCTTGTGGGGATCTTCATTGGTTCTTCCTATAAAGGCTAGCTCTCTAGCCATTTGGATCAATCCCGGTTTCAACTCAAAATTATTGACATTGATGGGCACATTCATTATTCCTGGTTGATTTGCCGATAACATGGGTTGGAAGTAGTCCCTAATTGCCTTGGGTATCTCCTCCGCCATCTCCTCAGTTTGATTGAGTAAAGCCCTTAGATTCCGTCTATAAGTCCTATCAATCTCGGGATCAAGAGGGAGGAGGTTAGTATTATCACAAGGCATAAACCGACAAATTAATCAAAATAAAATAAAATAAAATAAAATAAAAAAGGAAAAAAATATATATTTATAAAATACATTAAAATAAAATATAAATAAATAAATAAATAAATAATCAACCAAATAATATACACCTCAAATAAAGATCTATCAATTCTAATGAATATTAAATAACAAAATCCGTTCTTTGGGTCCCCGGCAACGACACCAAAAACTTGATGCGCACTTTGAGTGTTAACCGCAAGTGTACGGGTCAAGTTATAATATAAGACGATGAACTCTGAATATCGTTCCACTGGAGATCCAATTGTGAAGGTTTATGTTACTCAGCTATTCTAGAATCGAATCAATTTTATTTGAGGATTGGAATGGAAGTTGTTAATTATGGAAAATATAAACCAAATAAGGAAAGTAATAAAGTGAGAAACACAAGAGTCAAAGAGAGTTCTAGGGTAATGAATCCTTGTTTATTTCATCATGCAATATTATAGATTTCATGGATTTTATTGTAATTCATATGCCTAAGTCTAGAAACTTAATTCCAAGTTATTTTCTCTAAAAAACAACCCTTTCTCATGCAACTCAATTGATTATTAATTTCTTGAAACCAATACAAATTATATGGCATTAAGAATAGTCTTTAGCAACTTTTGTTGTCAACCTAACTACACTCGTGATAGATTAACAACAATTCATTGTTATAGATCAAGTTAAACATACAATCTCTCAATCATACATCTAACCTAACATGTAAAGATGGCCAATCCACAAGAATTAAACACAATAACAATGAAAAGCATAATCATTCCAACAAAACCATGAAAGTCTACAAGATCAACATAAATTCATAAACAATTCATCAAAACCCTAAAACTAAAGAGTTTAGCCACTCATAGCTTGAAGCAACATGTTTAAGCAAAATAAACAAAGAAAGAGTGTAAAGAAAAGGAAACTCTACTGAAAAGAGGGTCTTGATTTTGGTAGCACCATTATGATCTCCTTGGCTCTCACGTCGGAATTCGAATGGTATCACGACTATCTCGAACTCTTTTCCTCTTCCTTGCAACTAACTCACTCTTTGAACTCTTTTATGAACTTTCACTCAATTCTCTCCTTTTTGTGCCTCTTTAGGTCTGTAAATTGATGGTTGATTTCCTCCTTTTTTTCCATCACTAGGGCTGCTGGAAACCCCCAAATTTATAGAATTGGCCGCCCAAAAACTTACCAAAAATATCAATTGTACATTTATAGAAAATTGGCGCCGCGGTGCTATTGAAATTTTTGGAATGGCGCCGTGGCGCTAGGGCAGCGTGCACAATATCTTGCTCTTGGGTTTTAGCGCTACGGCGCTGCCCCAATTTTTGTCATTTTGAGTTTTTCATCTCTTTTTTGTTGTATTCTTGCTCGGTTTTGATCATTTGGGTCTTTTCTTCTAATTTTCCTCATTTTAACCTAAAAATCACTAGCAAATAAGTGAAATCTAATATAAGCTCCCTTAATTTGAGAGGATAGAAAGCACTTTTCAAGTGCTTATCAAGTCTGGAACAAGGGGCCCCACCTTCTCACTGGCCCGAGAGAGACTTAGTTTATGGTTGGACTATAAACAAATTGTTCATTAGAGAAATCAGTGGTACTTAAGGATAATAGGTAATTACAGGGGTTAAGCAAACATTTGACCTAGCTGTAATTATGAACAAGTCGTGAAGGATCAACTTGCTTATACTGATTATATCTAAGGAAACAACTTGTCCTACAGTGCATAAGAGTTCAACTATGGGTCTATAGTGGTTTGCTCTGAGTTAATGAATGAAGATTAATTTAATTAAAAAGTTTAATCAATTAGTCTTGGATCATTGGAGCTTATAAACTGTAGGTCCATAAGGTCCCCTTGCTAGCTCACCACGGACCAACAAGGATAAACTAGGTTGAAAGAAAAATTTGAAATGTTCAAATTTATGAGGAACAATATTAATTGTATTGGATACAATTAATTACATGATTTATTATAAAGTTTATTTGAATAAGATTCAAATTATAACTTTAAAATATGGAGAATTCATTTATTTGAATATAATTCAAATAATTAATTATTTATTTGGATGAAATCCATATAAATAAATATATGAAGAATTAATTAGTCAATTTGAATTGGATTCAAATAATTAATTATTTAATTTGAATGGGATCTAAATTAAAGATTTTGTAGAAAATAAATATTTAAACAAGATTTTAAATATTTTAAACTATTTAATATAAGATACTATTTGGGTAAATATTTATTAATATTGGATATTATTAAATATTTAATTTAAATATCTTCGCAGAGGAGTTATCCTAATAGGATTAGAAGTAACCCAAAGTTCTATAAATAGGGCCCTTGGGAGCCATCATAGAACAGACACACACTCTCCACAAGAATAATCTCTACGATTACTCTAAAACTCTTCCTCTAGAAATTCTCCCAATTTTCTTAGAAAAGTTCTAAGAAAATTCTTCTCATTCTTCCGAAAAGCACAAACTAGATCCTTGCTAGAGTCATAGCAAGGAAGATCTCTTGGAAGAGGGAGACTACAAGGAGAAGTCTATCGGTTTGAGAAGAGATTTTGTTGAAATTATGGATCGGCAAAGGTATGTTGCTTAACCTTTTATTAATTGTTTGCATTTGTAATTCTTTCAAGAAATCAAAGAACGCGATCACACGCTTCCATCGGGATTCAATTCCCTTTAGTGTGACCCTCAACACACACACACACAACCATAGTTAATATTTTCTAAAACATTAGAGACAGAACTAGTAGTTTCAGAACCAACATTTAAATTTTCACCAAGCCTAGTTGTAGAGGGAGCAAAAATCTTATTACCATCAATCAAAGGGACAACAGGAGGAATATATTGAGTATTATTGTCAACCCAAGGAACCATGGCTAAAGGCATTACCTCAAGGGCTTTAGAAAGGGGGAGATTAGAGTGATGCAAAGGATTGTCACCACTCGACTGGTTCTCGTTGAAACCTTTTTCAGACGAACAAGTGGAAGTTCGTGGACATTTAGCAGTGGAGGATGAGGGACCTCTCATGCGAACCCCATGCATGTTAACCCTCAGCCAAACATCAAGACTGACATCGCGTTTTCGATTAGCACACTGCTTGGTATGCACCATCTTTGATCAAATGTATGTACACCACTGCGAGTATTCATCGTTTGATTCATCGAGAGAAAACTAGTTTGAAATAGGGTGGATGACAAAATAGGGCACACAACGAAGGAGGGAAGACAATTGAAGAACCACCTCAATCATTTGAGAATTCGAATAGCCTACAAAGGGGGTAGATAGCAATAAATTTCAGTTAATTAAGGAAATTATGAAAATAAATGTGGGTTGGGGCACCGTAAGATCAACCCATTTAACTAAAATTTCCATAAACACCACTAATTGCTATAAGTGGATTTTGAAAAGCCCAATAGCTGCTTGAAGAGATTCAAACTGAATGACATCCATTGGTTTTGTAAAGATATCAACTATTTCCTTATCTATGTGAACATGCTCTACAGTTAACACGTTTAATTCAACCAGCTCTTTGATTAAATGATGCCATATATGATAATGCCACAACTTGGTGTTATCACAAGTGTATGGGTCAAGTTATAATATAGTTAAACGGCTTGAAAGGACGAGTATCTTCCATAGGGAATTGGTTTGATTATTCTTTTAGCTATCCAGAGATCTTTTCAGTTTTATTTAGGAGACCGAATTGTAATGACACTTAAGCTAAACTAATCTAAAAGAGCAAATAAAAGTGATCGAGATATGAAAATTATTAACTAAGAGTCGTTTTAGGGAATAAATTTCATAAAATGTACTATTAAACACAATTGCTTGACTCTTGAAGTAATTAACACAAAACCTAGATCTAGAAGTTTTTGATCTAGATTGAATTTTTCAAAAGCAATCTTTTCTTTACTTAAACCTAATTATCAATTTCTTGAAACTAGGTGATTAAGCAAAGCATAAAGAACCTTCATCAACAATCCCTACCATTATCCAACTACTTTCTGTGTTTCAAACGATAGTCTAACATGCATGATCTAATTTAAACATACTTTATCAAGCAAGATTTAAATCATAGAATCATTCAAATATTGATCAAACATTCAAAAGCATTAAGAACAGTCATGCTAGAAAGCATACTTGCAAATTAACATTCAAGAAACAAAATGTGCAACAATTTAAACCTAAGAATTCATCTACCCCTAAAACTATGAGAAATTTAGCCTAACATGATTTCCATAGACAAAACCCACATTAGAACAACAAACTACAATAAATAAACCAAGAATAAAGAAAGGGAAGAAAAGTTACCCGACCTCCATGCTCATCTCTAGGATGGATTTGGCCTTCCAATGATCCTCAAACCTTCCAGCATCATGGAATCTTCATATTTTGTACTAGACTCCCACTCACGGTCTCCAATTCTCAAAGCCTTGATGTAGAAGTCGGCTTAGAACCTCTCAATTAATAGAAAATCAGATGCTTGCTCAAGAAGAACTTTCCAAAATTGCAGATTTTTTATTTTTGGAAAGGCAACGTAGGTGTGCTCTAAGACAACGTAGCTACGCTCTAGGAATTTTTGTTGAAGTGTCACTGTGCTCTCAGAGAGTGTAGTTGCGCTCCCCTACTGTTCCAAATTGTAAGCTCTCAGGTTTGGAGCGTAGAGGGCAGCATAGCTATGCTTTGTGTTGCGCTGCCTTGTTTTTAGGGGTTTTCCATCTTTTCTTCTATTTTTTCACCTGGTTTTGACTCGGTTTGGTTATTTTAACTTCTAAACCTTATTTTATTCATTATCACCTGAAAACCACTAGCAAACACATTAAATCCAATAAAACCATCCCTAAATCAAAGGCAAATAAAGCATTTTTTAGGTGCTTTTCACCACCCCAAACTTAGAGAATTACTAGTCCCAAGCAAATACTGTCACACCCCTCCCAGATTTCCCTCTTTAACCTGGAAGAAGATGTGAGGACAGCAAACTTCACCCCCTTTGTGAGGTTCACTGCCCATCCATACCTATCTAACTTGTTGAAAACATGATTTCTCATAACCGCCTAAAGAGCGCAAACTTAAATCATACAACATTTAAATCCATCAAACTAATAATTACAACAACATGATGATTCATATATGCATCAACAGAAACTCTAACTCGATTACAACCGTACCCAACTACATACACATTATTAACTCTCACCTCTCAATAACCAACTAGCTATGTCTACATGCCACATACTCAAAACTATTTACACATACAACAACTATGATGAAAAGTATCCCCTGATGGCGAGCAACTTAAGCAGGGTGAGGCTTGTGTAGGCTAAGCACCGGGAACTCTTTTGCTACCTGAATAGATTAGAAAACATGCAAAAATATGAGTTGGATGCTCAGTGAGTGACAAAATATTGATACCCAACTTTAGAATTAAATCATGTTTAAAATGTGAGAAAACATTAACTATAACGTAAAGAAAACATGGTTAACATTAGAGAGAACGTAAACTATAACATAAACATCATGCTCAAATAGCGTTATCAAACCATATACGTTCCATTTTCAAAAAAACATGAAAATACAATACTTTTCAAAACATTTTCCTTAGTTGAGGCAAAGCAGAACTCAACACTACTCAACATTGAAAACATCTTCAGTTGGGGTGGAGTAATCTCGACACACCCAACGTCGAAACCTTAGCTGATGTAGAGTAATCTCAATACAATAGCGTCAATCCTCACTATGTTCACATAGAAACTATCTTGGGTTGCCTAAGTACCTTCTCCATGTCCTTCAGTACTAGGTCCCTAGGATACTCAAATGCCTTCTCAATGTCATTCAGCATTAAGTTCATTCATGTCATAGGGTTGCCTATATGCCTTCTCAATGTCCTTTAGCATTGGGTCCCTTAGAAAACATTTTAGAAACCAAGTATACTTTGTATAAAAAGTTCATCATAAAACATTTCATGGAAATGCAGATCATTTCTCAATAATTAACATCATATAAACATGTTTTTTTTTATAAAAAAAAACTTGGAGAAATAAATAAACATGCCTTTCATGCCATGAAATCAAATATAAACAGTATTCATGCTTAACATTCAGCAAAACATCATAAAATCCCATTTCATAAGAAATCATGGCTAAACACTATAAATAGAATTCTTTTTAAAGAAAACCAAGTGTCACTCACAACTCGTCCCGTGCCCTTAAAGGATTTTACGCCTTTCCCATCTCTTTTCGGCTTGAAATAGTACATTTTCCTTTGTTAGATTTCCTTAAAATTCCCTTTAACATAACCAACAAGTTTTAAACATTGATGTTTGTTCAATTGTTCACCATCGAGACCAAATTCCATAAGGATAATCACTAATGAATGAGACTCAAGCAACCAACGAGACTAGACTAGTGAAACTAAGCTGCAAACAAAATTGTACTAGCGAGACTGACGACTAGCAAGACCAAGGAGAGCAACGAGAGCGGCAAGATCGTCGAGATTTGTGACACAAAACCGACCAGCGACACCAGCGAGATTTGTTTCGCTTTCACTCCTTCACGCCCCCTAATGTCGTTTAACTCTCCAACGAGACCTATCTCACACAACTTCTGTCTATACTTCTATCTGTTAAAAATTGCATTCCTAACCGAATTAGAATTTATTCTCTTTTACAAGCTTGTAGGGAAATGAGTTTTCTAATTACCTCCAAATTTCAGGGTCTATCTTCCATTCGTTTGTCAGATATTCCAATTTTACTTAGCCCTGCTCCAAATCACTCAAGGAATCTGTATCAGTTACTTCCACCTAAAATTAAACCTGTTTCCCTCGTCATTCAGCTCAACCATCCTTCACGAAAGTTGTTAAGAATTGAATTAACTCACTAACCTCAAATGTTCAGCCATAAACCTGCTCTCTAAAGCTCGCTATTCTCAACATACTAGACTTTGCTCAAACTGCATGAACACCAAACTAGTTCTCGGTTGTAGCTTCAATTCCACCACGGTTTCGTCCAAAATTCTACACCAACTTGCTCTAGATGTCTTCTTCTTCCTCCCCTTGATGCTCAGCTGAAATATGGAGTCAATTTTTTCTGAAATTCAATTAACTTGCATATACTCATTGAAAATCAGATTAGCATGCATAACAAGATAAGAAAAAGAATAAAGACAAGTACACGGTCGCCTCCCACCCTAAACTTAGAATGATTTATTGTCCCCAATGCATGAAAAAGAAAGCACAATCACTAAAAAAGAGTGATACAAGTCGAGGAGTGTACGAGAGCCCACCAAAAGGCTTGGCAAAATGAGTCTTTTTTGTTGGTAATGAAATTTTGCAAGAGAGACTAGACAAATATTAGGAATGTCATGGAAGCCAACCTACGAAAGGAAGAAAATTACACGAAAGGAAATAATTGAAATAATCACTAAATCAAGCAAAACTTGGGCTGCCTCCCAAGCAGTGTTGGATTTAATGTCTTTCAAGCTAGACGACAAAGGAGATTATTTATTAAGGCACATAAAAATTCTTCCATTTTTTAGGGCCCTTCTTGCTTGAATCAATGTAACCTACAACGTCTTGTACGCTTACTCTCTTTTCGTGGGCTCCTCAAAGCAAAGAAATATTTTTGTTATTTTTAATAGATGGAAAGTAAAAAGACTCAAAATAAGAGAAATTAGAAAAATATTTACAATGCTCATGATAAATAAGGAAAGAATGTTCAAGAATAGGAGTATCTTTTAGGGATAAAGAAATTGGCTTTTCAACCCTAAACTTTACCTCTTGAATATCATCCTCAACATTAAGAACATTATCACAACTCGACTCTTTGGTTAATTCTACTTGACAAGGCTTAGGAGAGAGAAAAGGATCACTAATGGGAAGACTGTCTAGAGATGGGATACTAAGCTCTTCAACCTCAACCTTAACCTCTTGGTTCTCCTTATTAAATTTAAGCTCAACTTCACAACCCTCATCTTGAATTAACTCACATACCTCTAACTGATCTTCATCATCATAGTACACAACTCTACATTCCCCTACCTCGGTGGCATCAGAAAAATTATCCTCACTCAAGGCCTTAATTGTCACACCCCCTTACACATTACCCTTTTAAACCTGGAAGAAAGTGTGAATACAACAAACTTCACCCCCTTTTGTGAGGTTCGCTGCCCATTCGTACCTATCTAACTTGTTGGAAACATCATTTAATAAAGCTGCCCACAGTAACTTTTCATAAGGACAATAAACATTCAAGCCCACCATTCAAATAATTACAAGACCATAAAGATAAATATTTACATCAGCTAAAATTAAACATCACTTCAACAAAATTTAGATTACAAACACAAAGTACACATCTTCTCTTCCTAACCAAGCCTATTTAGTTATGTTTACATGTCACTTTATGCAAAACCATTTTCCCCTACAACTCAGAGAGAAGTTTGCTGAAGTCTTGAGTCTTGAGCAGGATGAGATTTGAGTAGGCTAAGCTCCAAGAACTCTTTTGCTACCTAGGTGAGAAAGAAAACATGGAAAACGTAAGCTGGATGCCCAGTGAGTGCATAATATGGAAAACATAAACTTTAGTACCCAACCATGCTTAGTTTTTTAAAACAAAGTTATAAGCTTTGCATTTTACTAAATCAAGTTTCTAAAATCATTCAACATTGCTTTTGAAATCAAAATTCCGTTAGTTAAGGCGGAGCAAGCTCAATGCACTCAACGTCAAAAACAAACCTTAGTTGGGGTGGAGTAATCTCAACACACCCAATGTCGAATAACCTTAGCTGATATGGAGTAATCTCAACACAATGGCATCAACTCTCACTATGTGCACATAGGAACTATCTCGGTTGCCCAAGTACCTTCTCCATGTACTTCAGTATTGGGTCCCTAGGATACTCGAATGTCTTCTCAAAGTCCTTCAACATTGGGATCCTTAGAAAACATTTTAAGAAAACTTGTATGCCTTGAACAAACAATTCATCATTAAACATTTCGTTGAAAAGCTAATCATTTCTCAAGAACTGACATTATTTAAACATGCTTCTTTAAACATTGGAAAACAGATAAAACATGCTCTTCTTGCCATAAAATCAAGTATTAAATAGTAAACCATGCTCAACATTTAGCAAAACATTAAGAGACCATATTTCATAAGAAAACATGGCTAAAAATTATAAATGAAATCCTTTTTAAGAAAACAAGTGTCACTCACAGTCCGGGCCTAATCCTCGAGGCTTGTAGACTTTTTCGACCTCAATTTGACCTGAAACATCAATTAAAAGACATTAAAATCATCTCATTGAGGTCCTCACAATTCTCATTTAGCAAAACTCCATCCACATTGTCCATATCAAGCTTAATCTCCACCTATTTCATCATTTTTGCCCTTTAGGGACATTTTTGTGAATTCTCTCAAAATTTCCTAAAACATCCAAAAATTAGCTTAAAATTCAAAATTGTCCATTTTGAGGCTAAAAATTCAAGAAAATATTGTCCAAAATGTCCAAAAATACCCAAATTAGCTGTAGACACCCAAGATGGGCTACTGGTGGGCATGGGGTGCTGGCATGGGCACGGGCGTGCACACTGGCAATTGTGGGCGTGGGCGACATAGGCGGGGCGGGGCGTGCTACTAATGGCGGGCAACACGGGTGGGCTATGGGAGTGGCTTGTCGCACAGGGGTGTCGAGGGTAAGGGCACTGGCAGCACATGTGTAGGGCTGAGGGTGAGCAGGCTTGGGCGACAACCCTGGGCAATCACTAGCTGACTTTAGCCAGCAGTCACCTGTTTTCAACCTGACTTTTTAGAGCTCCAAAACACCTTTTCCTTTCAAATAAAATTCAAATAAATTTTATGGAACTCAAGAGTAACCTCTTAACTAATCAAAAATATTGGGCTCCAAAAACCTTCCCAGCACCCTTAAAAAATTCCCCAAAGCTAACCCGTCTAGTTTGCTCGGTTTTAGTGACAATCTTTGGTTTTTCCAAGTTTTCTCAACCTTCCCAACTCCAAATCGTTCCGACAACCCTAGGTTAGAATCCTGACTCATAAAGCTTCATTTGGTCCCAAAATGGCGAAAATGACATGAGTGAATCGGGAGAACGGACGTCTTCTTTGAGCTGCTTGCTTCTAGACCAAGCTGCTGCCTAGTCCAACCAATCAACTTTGCCCACCAAGCTCTTTGCTTCAATATGGCTTCATCTATTTTCTTCTCATCTTAATCATCCAAATTAAATATTATTTTCCTTAAAATAATTATTTTAACATATTTTAATATTTATTCTTTTATTTATTAATTTTCCTTAATTAAATTCAACCCTTGACCTACTTTGACTTGAGAATTCCCAACACTTAGCAAAATTGTTCCTAAGTCTCAGCCCAAAACTCCTTGATCCAATACAGCATTGTCTCCACCCTTTATCCCTTATTAAAAGCTAATGGAAAAAAATCATAATTACTTGGCCCTACCCTAGAATTCCACTTATATTCATACTCATTCAAGCCAACCACTAACAAAAACAAACTATTAGACTATTAGACTAAGTTGATTGCATATGTGGTTTAGGGCGACCTCATTCTTTACCACTTGAGCTTCTACCCTAGCCAACGTCTCTCTCTCTTCCCAAATGACCATCCTCACCTTACTTTCTAAGATATATTCTTTTAACACGTCTTCTAAGGAAGGTTTTTCCTCTCTCGGTGTTGGATCATAACACTGGTACTCATAGGAGGGGTAACTCACATAGAGGCTAGGACAACTAAAAGGATAAGGGTTAGGATTAAAGGGGGGTGGTGGACCTAGGTACGTTGAAACTCCCCACTAGGCCACATAAAATTATTGAATTATAAATGCAATCACCACAATTTATCAACTAAAGAAAGACTAAAAAAAAAAGAAGAAAATAAAAGCAAAAACAAACTAATGTACACCCTAAATTAAGATTGGTTAAATCTCTTAAATAGTAAAAGGAAAATAATCAAAAGCCAATTCCCCAGCAATAGTGCCAAAAACTTGATGTGCCACAACTTGGTGTTACCGCAAGTGTATAGGTCAAGTTATAATATAGTTAAACGACTTGAAACACCGTGTATCGTCCTTAGGGAATTGGTTTGATTATTCTTTTAGCTATTCAGAGATCTTTCCAATTTTATTTAGGGGACCTACTTGTAATGACACTTAAGCTAAACTAATCTAAAGGAGCAAATAAAAGCGATCGAGATATAGAAATTATCAACTAAGAGTCGTTTTAGGGAATAGATTTCATCAAAGGTATTATTAAACACAATCGCTTGACTCTTGAAGTAATTAACACAACACCTAGATCTAGAAGTCTTTGATCCAGATTGAATCTTTCAAAAGCAATCTTTTCTTTACTTAAACCTAATTATCAATTTCTTGAAACTAGGTGATTAAGCAAAGCATTAAGAACCTTCATCAACAATCCCTATACCAAGAGTTTGTATAAGAATGGACCGTGAAATGATTAATCTCTCTTTATAACACTGTTGACTAAAGAGATTAACATTTCATAGGATGAATGTAATGTAACTTAATCTTAATCTTGAGTGAGTTATGAACTCCTGTCTATGAGAGCAGTCTTATGATTTGTATGGGTGAGAGTGTGGCCCATGTCGCCAACTCAATAAGAGTACAATCTTGGGGACTTGTTCAAGTAGGGAGTAGGGAGCATAGCTACAGAAGATGAAATTCACTCATTCCCGTCTTTAGGATAAGTAGATGAATTGCTCCCTTGAGTGTTGATTCCGGATCTTAAACAATGAGGCCTTACTGTTATTCCTTAGAAGGGTCAATAGTACTTAAATGTTGGACTACAAATTGATTGTTCCTTAGAGGGGTCAATAGTACTTAAGGAGTAAGAGGTAATTACATGGGTAAAATGGTAATTTGACCCCACTGTTATTACGAATAGTTCGTAAAGGGTCGATTTACTGGTAATGGTTATATCCATGGACACATAAATATATCTATAGTGCAAAGAGTGCAGTTGTGGATCTTTAGTGGAGTGACCCACAGTTAATGAATGTTGATTAATTTAATTAAAAAATGTAATTATTAATATCGAATCATTAGAACTTCTCATCTGTAGGTCCATTAGGTCCCCTTGCTAGCTCACTAAGAGTAAAATAAGGATTAATTAGTTTTGGATAAATTTGAATGGTTCAAATTAAATAAGGGAATGTGCATTAATTGTATGAAAGGATTTCATATTAAAACTATAGGTTAGATTTAATATGAATGAGATTCATATTTAAGCCATGAGTCTCAAACTATGGGTTATGAGAGAGAAACACATCTAAATATGATTCAAATGTAATATTAATTAAATATATGATAACCAAATAATTAATATTAATTAATTTTTATTTAATTGAATTACATTAAATATTAACTTAATTTAACTAAAGTTAAACTTTAACTCCCCTACAGTTAAGGGAGTTAATATTGAGTTAAAGCGAAGTTAATTTAACTTCTCCTCTCTCTCAAAGATACAGAATAACATGTTCTTTATTATGTGAGATTCACTCCATCAATTATGTAGAGTTGTGGGTGATTTCTCTCAATTACTTTCAATCACCAACTCTCTAATAATTCTCTCAGCACAGTTGAGGAAAAGGATTTCTCACAAGAGAATTGTTCTTCCCTTAGTATTCCAAAGGGGTTTCTTCAAACTCAATTCTTGTAGGAGAATAGTGGGGAAGACTTAGAGGTGTCCAAACACGTTGAGTAGCAAGAAAGGGTATGAGGAAAAAGCTTGAAGAAGTTGTCTTCACATGTATCTTCTTTTTCCTTGTATTCTTCTCTTAATAAGCATACCGTAAATTTTGCTATGTTTATCTTCATCCTCTGTTTTTTTTCCCAAATTAAATTCAATGACATAAGGCGTTTGTGCGCTTCCGCATTGGGATTCCATCCCTTCAATTAAACACCAATCAGACAATTTAATTTTGTTTGTCTCATACACGAAGATGACCAAGCGTGTTAGGATTATAGTATTAAATTTCCATCCACATGTCAATATTTCCATGTTTTCATGGGTTCGATATCGACATTAGGGGTGAATCAAAATTTCCATTATATCATGGAAAAATTCACTAAACATACAAAATAATCAACAAAATATCATTAATGTAAATATAATATAAATAATAGACATGTTAACTTGTTTAAAAATCATAAAATATTTATTTACTAATTTAAATTTGTTTTTTTTAACTTTTTGTTTTTATAACTTTTCCAGAAATATCCATTGAAGTTGACATTTGATCAATATTTTCGTCGAAATTTTCATAAAATTAGGACCTCGATATTTCTGTTAATATCGACATTTTAAATATTGGTCAGGAGAATACTCGTATGGATAAGAGAACATTCACTATCCTATGTCATATGCTAAAGTAAAGACAATGATGGATTGACATCATTACAGTACGTGGATATGCAGGAAATGGTTGTCATTGTCTTACACGTAGTTGCATGTGACATTAAAAATGGAGTGATGTGATGACAATTTGCAAGGTCTGGTGAAATAGTGTCCAGACACTTTAATGTCATGTTAAACGCGGTTGTAAGACTATATAAGGTCTTATGAGCCAGTCACCAACAATTGTACCAATGAGAACTGGTGATGGTTTCAGGTACTTAATGCATGATATTTAATCCTTTGATCTAGGAGATACGCTCTCCTTACTCACTCATTGAAACCATATCACCTGTTTAAATGTAGAATTGTTTAGTGCACTTAACAAAACACATATAAAGGTAAATGTGAGTGCGACTGATCGACCACAATACAGAACAAGGAAGGGTGAGATTGCCATAAACGTCCTTGTTGTTTGTAACCAAACTTGCAAATTTATCTTTCTTTTTCCTAGATCGGAAGGATCAACCATTGACTAAAGTTCTTTATGAGATGTAGTGTCTAGGCCAACTAGATTGAAAATCTCAGGGGGTTAGTTAATACCTACCCTTATATCCACACATATGTCAATAAAAAAAAATTGGTTAGTACATGGTGATTCCCGCATGTTTGCAAGATATTATTATTTATGCGATGTCAGATATCCAAATATTGAAGGATTTTTTGCTCCTTATCAAAGACAAAGATACCATCTAATTGAATGGTGAGGAGGGAACTAGCTAACGAGTGTGAAAGAACAAATTAACAGGAGACATTCCAGTCCATGAAACATGATCGAAAGATTGTTTGGAATGTTGAAAGGTTGTTGGGTCATACTTTGAGGAAAATCATATTATCTAGTTGATGTGCAATGCACAGCAATACATGCATTGTAAGCCCTAACTCTTATTTTCCTTTGCTTAAGTTCAAGTTAAAACAAATGATTAAGTGTTGGCTAGAGTTGGCTTGTATGAACCTAAATTAAAGTGGAAATTCTAGTGTGCCTAAGTAAGCATAATTTTCAATTAGCCTTTAATAAAAAGAAAAGAAATGTAGTCAATGAGAAATGTTAAAAGGAGGAGTTTTTGCTGAGAATTGAAGACTTTCTGAGCGTTAGAATATTTTTCCAAGGGTTAAGTAGGTCAAATAATTAAAATAATTAAGAAAATAATAAATAGTTAAATAAATTAACTTCCTTTGTTAAGTTTCTTTAAAATCCCTTCAATTTATATCTTAAGTCAATTGGGTTTTATTTAGTTTCAACTCAAAAGGACTCATCAACAACCATAAACTTGCTAAAAAGGCCAAATATTACAAATTGCTCTTAGGCATGTCCAAAAGCCCTACACAACACCTACACTACCTGTTTAACCCCCCTATGTGCGACAGATCACACACAGCTACACTGCCCCGCACACATTGGCACTCGTGGGTAGCAACTCCCACACAGACAGAGGCAAAATAACCTCTAAACGGCAAGGCACTCACGCACGTCTTCAACTACGCATGCCGACAGAGTGTCAATCTCTTGCCTACCCGATGCCTTCGTGCTATGCTCACCTTGTCTGCTGCCTGTGTCGTACGCCCACTCCACAGATCACCACGCCTCACTGAGCTGCCTGCACGCCTGCAAGTGTTAATGGCATGTTAGCCCACCCATTGGGTGTCCAAAAACACTCAAAATAACCTCTAAGGATTCCTTACCTTTGGCCACTGCCCAGGCATGTCTGCACGCAGTCCATCTTAACCCCTAGCTCAACCTCACTTGATAGCTTCAAAAAACTGTCTTCACTTCTGGCTGTCAAAATTAATATTTTCAGCCAAAATTAAACTTTGATCCCTCTTACAAACTTGTAGATAAATGTCTTAACTAACTTACCTCAAAATGTTAGCCTAAAATTTCTTTTCTTCCGCCAGATATCAACAATACTTTCCACCCTGCTTCAAATTACTCGCCAGTCTGCACTACCTTGAAGCTTCGGCAAATTTCAGATCCTTCCTCAATGAGTTTCTCTTCGGTAGGCCTCTCTCTGAAAATTGACTCATTTGGGAGTAATTTGGCTCAAGAAAATCTCAGATAGCACGAGTCATTTGCGCAAACCAAGCTCCATCGTTCAACCTTCCATTTATAGTCCTTATAGAAAATTCATGCAATCTCTCAGCTTGACACCTCCTGCTTACCAACGCCGCAATTAACCTCATTTTGACACCTAATCAGACTTAATTGATTGTCAAAATAGCATCATCTCAAAGCTTTTTTCTCTATGCATGGTTGATCTTCTTAGAGGTTCTTTCCCTAGCCTTTTCTTACTGATGGACGTTCCTCTAGGACGCATGGTTCCTCTCACCAACAGCCTCAAAACGCATCATGCCTTCCTTGCACACCAAGACACATCATCCAACAACCTCAAGTCCACTCCACAAGCTTCAAAGACGCATCCTTCAACATGTTTATGTCACACCCCTCCTAAGTCACCCTCTTAACCTAGGAAAAAGTGTGAGGATAGTAGACATTGCCCCTCTTACGACATCTACTGTCAGCCCATGCAGTCCTCAATACTTGACCAAGGACCTAATATGCAGTTTATAATTCATAAGTCCACATCAATCTCAAAACTCCAATTAAGCTAGCATACATGTATAGACTTTGCTAGTCTCACTAAGTCCCGCTAGCTACTTTGTCTCACAAATCTCGCTGGTCTTGTTAGTCTCGTTGGTCAAGTAAGTCTCGTTGGTTTTGCCTAGTTTCACTAGTACAGATCTCGCTGGTTTTGCGTAATCTCGCTAGAGCAGATCTCGCTGGTTTGATTTAGTCTCGCAAGTTGTTTGATTTTGCTAGTAGTTTGGTCTCGCTAGTGAGCTAAACTTTAATGCTTAAGACCTACTTGTTATACATTGATAGGAATCTTAAGGAATCTAACAGAGAAAATTATATTATTTCAAGCCGAAAAGAACTAGGAAAGCTTATAATCCATTAAGGCTCGGGACAAGTTATGAGTGATAATTTTTATTTAAAATAAACATTATTTTACACAAAGCTTTCATTCTGCTCAAGGATGTTTGTAAAGCATGCTTTAAAGTTTATATTCTTACAAGTTTTGTTGAGCAACTACGATTTTTCAAGCATGAGTATAGAACTTGATTTATACTTGAGTTTGAGATTGAAAGCATGTTGTTTGAATTATCTTCAATTTTATAAGAATGATGCTTGATGATTGAATTGAAAAACTATGAAATTTCACGAGGTCTTATTTATTAGCAATTTATTTTCAAAAACATGTTTAGTTCTTAAAGTATTAGTCAAAGTACACGGAGAAGACATATGGGCAGGCTAAATACAAAAATGGTTTCCAATGCTGAAGGACTGATGAGCACTTTTAGTGTTAACCGCAATTGTACGGGTCAAGTTATAATATAAGACGGTTAAGTCCGAATATCATTCCACTGGAGATCCAATTGTGAAGGTTTAAGTTACTTAGCTATTCTAGAGTTGAATCAATTTTATTTGAGGATTGAAATTGAAAATTATGAGTTATGGAAAATATAAATCAAATAAGGAAAGTATTAAAGTGAGAAACACAAGAGTCAAAGAGAGTTCTAGGTAATGAATCCTTGTTTATTTCATCATGCAATATTATAGATTTCATGGAATTTATTGTCATTCATATGCCTAAGTCTAGAAACTTAATTTCAAGTTATTTTCTCTAGAAAACAACCTTTTCTCATGCAACTTGATTGATTATTAATCTCTTAAAACCAATACAAAATTACATGGCATTAAAAATAGTCTTTAGCAACTTTTATTGTCAACCTAACTACTCTCGTGATAGATTAACAATAATTCATTGTTATAGATCAAGTTAAACATACAATCTCTCAATCATACATCTAACCTAACATGTGAAGATGGCCAATCCACAAGAATTAAACACAATAATAATGAAAAGCATAATCATTCCAACAAAACCTTGAAAGTCTACAAGATCAACATAAATTCATAAACAAATCATCAAAACCCTAAAACTAAAGTGTTTAGCCACTCATAGCTTGAAGCAACATGTTTAAGCAAAATAAACAAAGAAAGAATGTAAAGAAAGGAAAACTCTACTGAAAAGAGGCTCTTGATTGAGGTAGCACCGTCACGATCTCCTTGGCTCTCACGTCAGAATTCGAAGGGCACCACGACTATCTCGAACTTTTTTCCTCTTCCTTGCAACTAACTCACTCCTTGAACTCTCACTCAATTCTCTCCTTTTTGTGCCTCTTTAGGTCTGTAACTTCCTTGATTTGATTTGATTTTTTTTTTTTATGCTTTGGACTGCTGGAAACCCCCAAATTTATAGAGTTTGGCCGCGCAAAAACTTACCAAAAATAACACATTTTCATTTAAGGAAAACTGGCACCGCGACGCTGGTTTATAGCACCGCGACGCTATTGAAGATTTTGGAACGGTGCCGCGACGCTGTTGGAGAGCATCGCAGTGCTAGGGCTACGATCAGAAAAGTTTGCTCTCGGGTTTTAGCGTTGCGGCAGCGCCGTCCAAGCACCGCGGCGTTGCCCCAATTTTTGTCATTTTGTGTTTTTCATCTCTTTTTCGTCGTATTCTTGCACAGTTTTGATCTTTTAGTCTTTTCTTCTAATTTTCCTCATTTTAACTTGAAAACCACTAGCAAACAAGTTAAATCTAATATAAACTCCCTTAATTTAAGAGGATAGAAAGCACTTTTCAAGTGCTTATCAAGGACACAGATAAGGCATATAGGCAGCCTAAATATTGTATATGGGACCCGGTATTGAAGGACTTAAGAAGGTATACAGGCAACCCAGGTTATGATTCCTATATGCAAATAGGGGTATATTTGACACTGTTGTGTTGAGATTACTCCACACAGCTAAGGTTATTCGACGTTGGGTGTGTCAAGATTACTCCACTCCAGCTAAGATTGCTTTCGACATTGAGCTTCGCTCCACCTCAATTAAGGAAAATCTTTCAGGCATATGTAGAACTTTATAGTTTTCGATGATAAAATGTTTACTATTCTAGTACTGTTTATTGAGCATGTTTTGCTAGATTTTATGACAAGTTGTTTACTGTTTTATCACTGGTTTCAAGCATGATTTTGTTGAATTCTTGAGTTAAGTAAGGATTTTCTGAACTTGTCACTCACTAGGCAACCTAGCTCATGTTTTCTATTGTTTTTCTATTTTCCAGGTAGCGAGAAAAACCGGGGTGCTTAGCCTACACAACAACTCGTCTGGGTCTGCTACTAGTGTGTATACATTGTAAATATTTGTGCATAAGACTTGTGTTGTACATATAGGGATTTAAGGAGTGGGAGCTTGTAATCATATGTTGCATTAAAGCAGAGGATTGAAAGTCTATACTTGTATGCTAGCTTACTGGGAGTTTTGAGATTGATGTGTACTTGTGAATTATAAATTGTATATTAGGTGCTTGGTCAAGTGTTGAGGATTGTACAGGTTGACAGTTGATGTCGTAAGAGGGTCGATGTCTGCTGTCCTCACACCTTTTCCTAAGTTAAGAGGGTAACTTGGGAGGGGGTGTCACAGTTTAAGCTCGCATCACACACACACTTAGGCTCAACTACCCATTGGTTTTCCACGCCCGATTCCAACACTTAGCAAAATTTTCCTCATGTTCCTTCTCTTCAACGTCAGCCATCCTACCATGAGCACCCTTGCCGACTACAATACCACTCAAGGCCCTCGGCTACTCTTCTCATCAAGCTATCTGCCTTGACACTTGCAACCATTTCTTCTCCACGGCTAAGTCCACAATAAAACTTCTTTGGCTACTCTTTTCCACGCCTCTTCCAACCTAGACAAGGAAATTTTTTCTAAGTCGACAACAATATCACAATCACTTAAGTTAAGTACTTAAAAATGAAAGTACGGTTTACAATTTACCACCTCCTTATAAGAATTTTGTCCTCGAAATTTAGTAGTGTTGTGTTTCTATAGTTGTGACGCATGCATTAATTTATCAATCAAGTTTTTCTAAATTCAACCCAAGTATAAGTAGAAATCAAGTTTCTCGGTGAGTCCGAGGTCGAACGTAGGGACTTATGCAGATTTTAAACTCTCAAAATGTACTGGCAATTTTTAAAATAAGGTTCAAAGATGGTGTTGTGTTTAACTACAAAAACAATAAAACAATAAGCTAATAACAAGTGGAGATGGTGAATGATGCGTTTATAGTAGTTAATCAACAAAAGTGAACATGAATGGGAAAACAGGGTTAGGGGGTCGTTATTGTCTATCTTCAGAAGGGCAGCGTAAATTATTTCATGTTCTCAACTTATAATTTGCACCTCTCGGCTGTTAGATTGCATGTTCATGTGTCTATGATGCATGGATGAAGTATTATTGAATCATAAGGTTGTTTTTATGTCTAGAAATACTACTTAGCTTGCTTAATGAATTCCACAATCACTTACTCTCTCAAGCAGTTGATTATTTCTACTTATCTCAATTAGCTAGATAATGGATATAGTTTACAAAGACTTATTTCACAAACAAGAGTTCATATGAAATATTAACTCATTAATTAACGGATTTACAAATAGATATTAAATATTTCACGGTCCGATCTTATACAAACTCTTTGTATGGGATACTCTCACTCACATGTCTTCATATGAATAGTTTGGATCAAACCATTTGTAACTATTACATAGTGGGTCCTATCCATAGTGTCACCAGGATAAGGCATCCAATCTTATCCATATACTATAGATTTTTAGGTTATTTCTTGAACATGATCCACCCATATGTTAACTACACACATGTTCAAGACTTCATGCAATAACCTTGAATTTTTCATTAATGGAGAAATTAATATTGCATAATTAATAATTAAATTAATTAACTAATCAATTATGAGGTTTTAGGGCACAAATCCCAACAATCTCCCACTTGCACTAAAGCTAGTGAGACATGTATTCTAGGGCATACTCTATACCCAACATGATCTCCCACTTGCCTTAGCGAAGAAGAGACTTGTCTCGTAGTCCTAGACATTCTAAGCGACTCTAGCCTACAGAGTCTTTTTATATAAATCAAACCATATGTCATTCAAAATCATTTCGGTCACTACCATGATACTTTCTCTCAATATGCCTTATCCTAGTTTGCACCACCATTATCTCATAAAAAGTGATCGACTAACTCAAAACTGAAAGACTTTCAAAACTATAAGGATATTTTATGGCTACACAAAGTCTTGCTTGACAAGCAAAAACAAATGTCTTGTATACCAATCTCCACCACATAGGATAAAATTTGATCTTACCATACATTTCTCTAAATCTTTATAAGACCCAATGTATCTTGTGAAAGATCAAATCTTAACACCATACACAAAATTTCTCATTATTAATAGATACTTTGAGAAAGCTTTTAATTTTCTACTCAATGGTCACACCATCGATATAACCAATATAACCAACCAATTATATGTTAAGTCTCATTTGTGCAATAATTATCTCATATTGAGAGAAGATAATTAATCATATGTCCTCAACACTTAAGGTGTCTTAGGATGTGTCTTAGGATACTCTTCCTTAGACTTAACTTCACATTTGAATGACACATTATCATTCTTTTGAAGTTGTGTATCAAATATCTAACAAACATTTTGTAAATATAAGGTGCTTGAGACAAACTTAAGATTATGTCCTTAATTGGTTAGGTAGTCAAATTTTTGTGTTATATTACATCATTCATAATGAGTAATACATCATTAACATAAAACATGAGAAATATCAACTTGTCAATTAATGACTCTCTTGTCTATACAAGATCATTAATGTTTGTTCAAAGTCATAGGTTATGACAACTCTTATCAAACCTTATATTCAAAGATCTAATTGTCTAATTATTTTCTCAAATGAACATATACAATTATGCAAACAGTTTGCATTTTATCTTTGAAAGTTGAACTCATTAGTTTGTTTGCGTAGATGCATTCTTTAAATTCTTTTCATGAAAGAATCTAAACGTTCATTTTTACATATCTCATATGCAACAATGAACAATGCTCAAAAGACTCAATTATGGCAACGAGTGAGAAAATTGATCCATAGTCTAATTTCTTTCAATAGGTTTTACCATTTTGCCATAAATCTTATTTTGAAGATCTATATCTTCTTATCTACACATGTAGGTCTCTTTCAAACATCAATTCATATCCTATGGATTTTATCCCATCAAGAAAATCTATAAATTTAGACTGAGATGAAGTACAAAAACTTTATCTTGAGTTCATGACTTTGACCTAGCAATCCTTGTCAATAGCCCTCAATACGACTTTGAGGATGATAAGTGTCACACCCTGTCCCTAGCCACCATTCTCTGTAGCCCGAGATGGAGTGTGAGGACAGCAGATGCCGACTCTTGCGACATCTATCGTCAAACCTTTATCCCTTTTCAAACTTGACCTGTGCAACTTAAATAGAGAGAGAGAAACTAATTCATATAAAACATGCTTAAGTTAATATTATTACAACTATTTAACACGTTTGTTTACAGAAGACATGTTTCTAGTTCTTATTCTAACTATCGCCTACAGCTACATGCACATAATTTCTCGACAGACATTAACTTCGTACAGTAATGAAAACTCGGCTGCTACCTGAAAAGAAAAACATAAGAAAAGGATGAGCTTCAATGAAGTTCAGTGAAGTGATCAAATAAACTAGGGTTCAATCAGCCTTTTTCAACATTACAATAATAATCGTAATGCTCATAATACGAATCATGCGCAAGTATATCTACAACTATTTCGAGCTTTATATTCAAACCTCCCCCGTAGGGTTATCCTCAGAATCATCTTTTCCTTCTAGCACATTCGACACATGGCACCTTCGGCACAGCAACTTCTTTATTTATCCTACCGGTTCACACGACATTGTAATTTTGACTGGTTTTCCTTGCAAGCTAAATTGGCTCAGCTAAACTCATCATTCCTGTATCCATATGTCTCCTGTGTGCACATAGTCTTACCTTCGAGGCTCGAGAGCTAGGCTTGTCAACCCCCTGACCATAGCCTCGAGTACTTCTCGTAGGCTCAAGAACTAAGCTGCGGTGACCCCTTGACCATCCCACGAGGAAATCCTTACCACAAGCTCAGAAACTAGGTTGTTTCGATTCCTTTGACCATCCTATGCGGTGTCAAATCGTGATCCCAGCCATGACTGTCATCATCAATGCCTTCACAAGTTCCTTTGGCATTGAAAACATAATCTGTTCATTAATGCCTTCGAATAATCCTTCAGCATCAGCGTTAGAATCTAATATCCAACAAGCTCGATATACTATGTATTTATTCAGTAACTTACTGATAACTTGAGAAATACAAGTTATTATATTCATTATTTGGAGTAATTAGGATATAATTGATGATAAACACATGATTTTAGCACTTGAATTGTATTAGATGAATAACTCTGTGTTTACTATACATACAAAAGAATCTATCCTAGAAATTATGAAATTCTAGTTTTCTTAACGCATGATAGAACAAAAAGGAGCTCAGAAATATAAAGGAAGAGGATGCTGCCAGAGAAGACCAACGCATCGAGAACCATGCGTCCAAGAGATAAACAATACAAGCACTTAACTGGCAACTATCATGTCAATATGCAAGTGGACAACTAATTTCACCAGATCATGATAGATCCAATGAACTAAAGACGTGAAGAAGTCGGCGCCAGCAGGGTATAAAATTAAATGCAAAGGTGTCAGGTCATCATGATATTGTTGGGTTGTATGTCCTAAAACTCGTAGTTTTTGTAAATAGGTGATTCTTAGTACATATGAAGTTATTCAAGTGAATTAATTATTTATTAACTCTAAATCCAATTAAACTACGAACCCTTGGCTACTATCATGAGTATTTGGACTTTATGTGAAGACATAAACAGGATCAAGTTCGAGTAAGTAGTCTCAATAATCTATAGTACATGAATCAGGTTGGGTACCTTTTCCTGGAGACACTATCGAATACTGCCCGCTTCATGATTGTTACAAATGTTGTAAAGTGTCATAAATGAAGTGATTCTGATTTGTTCATGTAGAGACATGTAAGCAGGGGTATTCTACATAATGAGATTGTGTAAGACTGACCCTGAAATAATCACTGTTACGTATTAACACCATTTACGATTAACACTGATTAATTTCAATTATCGATGACCTAGATAACTTTATCTGAATCTTAAGCTATCTATGAACTCCTGTTTATTCAGAATTATCCCTTGATCTGCATAGGTAAGAGTAAGCTCAATAGCGCTGCTCAACATTCCTCCCATTTCAGGGATAAGACTGGATAGATAGTTGGGAACATAGAATTTGCAAGACGGAATTCACTCCTACTCAACTTAGGGATAGAAGAGAGGTTGTTCTCTTAAGTGTTGTTCCCAGGACTTGAAAAAGGGGCCCGAGAGGGAATGGATTTAGTGATTAGATCCTAAATTGTGAATGGATTTGTTCCAGTCCTGGGAACAACAATTAAGAGAACAACCTCTCCTTTATCCGTAAGTTGGGTAGGAGTGAATTCTATCTTGCAAATTCTATGTTCCCAACTATCTATCCGGTCTTATCCCTAAAATGGGAGGAATGTTGAGCAGCGCTATTGAGCTTACTCTTACCTATGCAGATCAAGGGATAATTCTGAATAAACAGGAGTTCATAGATAGCTCAAGATTCAGATCAAGTTATCTAGGTCATCGATAAGTGAAATTAATCGTAAACGGTGTTAATACGTAACAGTGATTATTTCAGGGTCAGTCTTACACAATCTCATTATGTAGAATACCCCAGCTCACATGTCTCTACATGAGCAAATCAGAATCACTTCATTTATGACACTTTTACAACATTTGTAACAATCATGAAGCGGGTCGTATTCAATAGTGTCTCCAGGAAGAGGTACCCAACCTGATCCATGTATTATAAACTATTGAGGCTACTTACTCGAACTTGATCCTATTTATGTCTCCACATAAAGTCCAAGTACTCATGATAGTAGCCAAGAGTTCGTAGTTTAAATGGATTTAGAGTTAATAAATAATTAATTCACTTGAATAACTTCATATGTACTAAAAATCACCTATTTACAAAAACTACGAGTTTTAGGACATACAACCCAACAAACTCCCACTTGGACTAAAACTTCTAGTGGATTACAACAAAGTTGAGTACAGTAAGAGAAATCTAAATACAATAAACTAGGGCATCCCATACCCAGAGATATCATATTTTCGACGCCTATAAATAGCCCAAAGCTTCTCAGTTCAAAATTAGAGAGAAAATACTTAGTAGTGAAAGCTTTGCACAAATTCTCACTCAACCTCCATAACCACCCTCCATTTCGAGCTCTTTTGTGAAGATTTTGAGAGTGCTCAAAGTCACCTCTCAGAGAGTGAGAATCCACCCTTGTATAATAATGTATCAGATAGCCACCTTCTCAAGCCTCCATAAAGCAAGACATTGCCATTGGCAGCTTGACGACTTCCCTTTTCTTTTCTTCATTATGAACACCCTTCTTATTTGTATTTTGTTGATATCGTTCAAGAGATTTGATTATTTACTTAATACAAATTTGATTGACATTATGCCTCCATCTATTATCATTTGCAACATTTTACACCATGAATGTTGAATGATTTTGCGAGTTAAGCTTAAGTTTTAATATTTCCAAATGTGATTAAGTTGCTTTCATCTTGATTAAATGGTTACTTCAAACTTGCTTGAATTTATCAAACAAATAGGTTTAAATGAGTATATTCATCTACTTGAGAGAGTCGATGAGTAATTTTAGCATTTAACAAGAAAAGGGTAGGCTTTAAAGACAAAATTTTTCCTTTTGCCCAAAGAACTCACCATGCGTCTTAGAGATAAGATTAATGTAGCGTCGAAGCATCAAAAGATGCATTCTCAATTTGAGTTTGTAAGCATGAAAAATCACTTGTCGCGTAGGGAATACTCTTTACTTAACTTGACTTAGACCTTTTTATGGTTCCATTCATTTTACACCCGCTATCTGATCTTGTTTATACTTGACTAACTTCACCCATCATTCATTCCACATCGCCATCCCATATGAACATCCATTAATTTATTCTTGTAAAAAAAATATATTCTTTGGTAGTTAGTACAAAAAAAAAACTCGAATGTAATTATTGTATAGTTTCAAATGCATTAAATCATGAATGAATCACAACGCATAGTCATTACAAATCCCTATGTTCGACCCTAGACTCTCTAGGAAAACCTATTTAAACTTATACTTGGGTTGAAAACTTGTATTTAACATATACATCTTTTTTGATTCTTAACGCGACATTAGGCCATTATGATCTTAACGCATCATATGTATATAAACATGCAACACTTGCCCTAGATGCATACTATCTCATGCTAACATGTTTGATATAAATTATCTGATACCTCACCATCGCATGCATAATATCATATAATCATGCTATCAACTCTAAGCTCATAGGCATGCTATTAACAAGTATTTACAAAGAGTATAATTTAGTTCTCTCGTGAAAAGAAATCAACCACTCATAGAGAAAATAGTTGTTCAATTTAGGGTTCCTTCTTCAGTTTTAGTTTCAAACTTCCTCAGCTTCTCCCGAGCTTCTTAAACTAAGAAAACAACAATCTGGAAACCTCAGAAACCCTAAAATAACTCAGTTTGACGCAGAAAATTCCTCCTTGGATAAAAACACCAACCTGGACGCAGGAAAGACCAATTCTGGATGCAGAACAGCCCTTAACTTCTTCACACAACTTAGTTGGACGCCTAGCTCAGCCCTCTAGATGCCTAGCTTGCCTTGTGGACGCAAACAACTCTTTAGCCAGCAAGAAGAACAGCACTTGGATGCCTACTGGCCATCCTTGGATGCAACCTGCTCTTCCAACCTTTTTTCTCCCTTTTCTCCCAAAGAACTTTTAATGACTTGGTGGAATGAGAGCTTCTTCTCCCTCTTGGTTCTATTTATAGAGGTTGGAAGACATGTTTGGTCATCTCTTCTTTGCTTCCAAGGTTAACACTTAGCTTCCCCATGTTACCATGCATGCAAGCTCAACATGCAACCACACACTTGCTTCCTTGCATGTTAATTTGTCATGCATCCTGAAACCTCCTAGTTATGAAGTGTCAAGTCCCAAATGAAGTCACTTATCACCAAATATTCTCAACCATGCGTCCAGCATAGTCCCCGGATAGGGACCATGCATCTAACTCCCTCAATCATGCGTCCAAGATGATGTTTCCTAGTGTTTGGCTTCTTTTGCTCTCTTTTCTTCTTCCAATCTTCCTATACTTAGTCAAATTTTCCTTGCCAAGCTCCTCCTATGCTCCACTCTCTCTCTTCTATGTGTCCAACTCCTTCCAAGAGTCCAACACTTAGCCAAAAATCCTCTCCTTTAAGAGGTATGCGTCCATGATGTGTCTTCCAAATCCATGCTTCCAACTTTCCTCTCCTAAGTCTTATACTTAGCCATGTTTCAACCATCTTACCTAGTATGCGTCAAATCCAACTTCACCTTCCTTAGGGTTGCTTCTCAACTCTCCAAATCATCCTACACTTGGCCAACTCCTCCTAGAAGAATGATTTATGCGTCCAACCCAAGGTATGGGGGAGTTTCTTCATCAACTATGTACTATGTGTTTATCCTTTCCTTCCAAAACCTCTTAACCAATTTCCTCCCAAGATAGGTCATCATGCGTCCATAACACCAACCATGCATCCAACATGGTTGTTTTCTTCCCAAATATGTGTCCAACTCACAACTAGCTTCCAATTATGCTTCCAACTCTTCTTCCTTTAACACTTAGTGAAATTTCCTCTCTTTTCTTCAAACCATGCGTCCAACTATAGATTTCTCATAGCATAGTTGAGTTCTTCAAGCATAGTTGTGACACTTAGAAGATTTCCTTAGTTCATAGGTCACCTTGTCATCCAAGACTTGAAAATCACATAACGTGGTTTTCTCTGAAAGTCACCTATGGCTTATTCTTAACCCAAAACTCAAGCTAATACAAACTTTTTTTCCCTTCTTTTCTTCCAACACATAGGGTCCCTTAATCTGGCCAAAATTTGGCTAATTCCACAAGTCCAAATTTTCTAACTCAAAATTTTTCTAACTCCACAGGCTTGTGATCGAAGTTTAAACCTTTTACCCTAGTTTCCTTTCTTTATGTGTTGTAAGCAACTCAAAGGTTAGGGTGTCACAATAAGCCTTTAAATTTGTCAACTAATATGACGATTTTGACTTCAACTAAGTCATAGTAAAGATTGAGTTAACCAATAACTCTTTCATTACGATGAAGGCTCATCATGTTTAACTAGGATTCATTTGGCATTCAAATGTAATTAAATGATTAATAACACTTATTAACTCTTAGTGGATTTACTTTAAACCAAAGTATCAACACTAGTCTTTTATTCGACATTCCTTATAAAATTAATATTTGTCATACAAATACCTTATTTTATTTAGGATTGCATAAAAGATCATTATTTTCCTCTATGAGGACAACCTACCTTTAGGCATATCCGCAAACATATATATTTCTTTAGGTTTGTTTCAACATGTGCATCTTAACATATCCATATCTGAAATGTTGTAAACTAGCTTACTACACTTTCATAATCCAAAACTGTCTCCTAGACAATTTTAGAGGAAATAATGTTCACAGTGCAATCTCTATTGCATGCCCTAATCAGGGTATGGCAATGATGTATAATTTATTAATGGTGTGACCATGTCTAACAAAGTACTCATCATCAACATGACCAAGTCCAACAAGGTCAACCTTCTCCTTTTGAAGCATAATTTCAATCAAATTGTATCTAATGCTTAAGGTTGAGATATAATCTCATTTTCTATCAATTAAGCTTAGTACTGAGATTTATGTACTTTTGTGATCTGATCATAAGGTCTTGATAGACTTGCCTAATTGATTTAAACTTTAATTAAAGTTCTTTGAACTCTTTAAAGAAAAGACTTAATTTGCATTAGATAACAATACTTATACACTAAATATTCATCAATCCAATCGATGAAATATTTACAATGTTTGTTTGACTTTTACATTCACTAGATCTCTCGAGTCAAAATGTGTAAGTTAAACATGTTTTTTGGTCTTTTGCCTTATACAATAAGGTTCAATGACTATCTTGCATAAAAGGCAAGATCTTCAGACAGGTAAAGTAATTTAACTCTAACTTTTAGAGAATTACCTGTACTAGTCATTTTATAAAATTGATGATAATCAACTTTAATTGCCAAAGTCGATATCTTTTAGGAGAAAATAATTTGTTTTTTGATTCTGGATTAAATAATTCTGATTATCTCAGTGTAGTATTTGTATATGTTAAAGATTTTAACACATACTAATTGTACTTATCTAGTGCTAAACATATTTTCAAACAACTTTTGCAAATATGCTTTATTACATAAAACATCCATACCTTATGAATTAATTAGTAATAAAGTTTTGAGAAATTGAATTTTTCTTATGGTGATGAAACCACCACATTTAGCATAAGGATCAAATATGACATCTCATGTCTCCTACTACACTAACTAAGATGGACTTCCTAGTGCCAAACATGTAGAAACCATTCTATATCATTAAGTATTTTTTAAAAATTACAATCTAATTTTAATGAAGAAAAAATTGATAGTGAATTCTTATTCAACTATCCAGGTGCGAATCTTGATTCTCCACCAAGAATCCAGTAAATCAAATTTACTTTCTTTCTTATTTTTCTTCTCATTGAGGTATTTCCAAAATTCCTCATTGTGTAACTCCCCAAGCTAATTTGGAACAGTTTCCTTATAGCTTTAGTCACAAAATTTATTTTCTTGGAACATAATACTTAATCTTGAGATTATTTAGATAATTATCTACATTAAGCTTATATTGACTTCAACATCTCATATATTGTTGTCTTGTGCTTTATCTTCCACGCTTGACATCAAGTATGTCAATTAGAAGATAAATATAAGCTATCTCTCAATTAAAGTGGTAATTCATCAATCACATGGTTCATGAACAATTCATAAAGTGGCAATAGGACTTTGAAAACATTTCTCAATTAAAGATAAATTCTGAAAATTACATTACCATTAAAATAGTGTCAATTGTACTTTTTCAAGTAATATTTTTCCTCAAATTTTGAGTTATATCGATAATTCAAAATTAAAATCATGAGAGAAAATGACACAACAATGAAATATATCAAATATATTAGTTAATAGCATGCAATCAAATATCCATTCAAATTTAGCATCAAATTTTATGAACCCTATAAATCATGTCTAATGCAATGATACTCCAATGATTTAGAGCAAGTGTCGCCAAAGGGTAGGTCAAATGCTCCTTCGCTGGATTGAGACATTCTCAACCAAACATTACACTAGAATAACTCTTATTCCTATAATATTTAGTTACCATTATTTGGTCAGAACACTATTAACAATTTTAATGTGCTCTTGCAAGTGTAACCCATCATTTTAGATCTTATAGTTCTACCCCAACAAGCCTGCCGAAGGGAAGGTCAATATTGGAAACAAAAACTACAGTCCTATCCATTGCTGGAGTTTACCTTGATATTGACCCATGCAAACACCTTCTGAAGGGGGACGGAAGCAGTGTCGAAGCAAAGTTGTCACGAAGCCAAGCATGAGTCTCATGGTATAAACTAATGATGGAGACTGCAGGATATGTTGATGCATGCCCTTCTCCCACTTACTATAAATACTTTATGTAATTCAGCTTGATCTTAACTCATGCAAAAACCTTCTGAAGGGGTACGGAAGCAAAGCCAAAGCAAAGTCGCCACAAGGCCAAGTATGAGTCTCACGGTGTGAATCTTACTAGAAAACGTAAAAGAAACGAAGTATCATATACATCTATATTGGGATTTGTGTCCTAAAGTCTCGTAATTGATTAGTTAATTAATTTAATTATTAATTATGCAATATTAATTTATCCATTAACGGAAAAATCTAATGTTATTGCATGAAGTCTTGAACATGTGTGTAGTTGACATACGGGTGGATCATGTTCAAGAAAGAACCTAAAGATCTATAATATATGGATAAGGTTGGGTGCCTTATCCTAGTGACACTATGGATACGACCTACTATGTAATAGTTACAAATGGTTTGATCCAAACCATTCATGTGGAGACATGTGAGTGGGGGTATCCTATACAAAGAGTTTGTATAAGACCGGACCGCAAAATATTTAATATCTTTTTGTAAATCCACTAATTGATGAGATTAATATTTCATACGATGATCATGTGTGACTCGATCTTAATCCTGAGTTACTTATGAACTTTTATCTGTGAGGTCGATCCTTCGATTTGCATGGGTGAGAGTGGCCCGAGTTTTTGACTCAATAAGCCTACCATTTTGGAATTTGACTACATGGTGAGCTGGGAACATAACTTCACAAGATGAAATTTCACTCCTTCCCAAATAGGGTAGGTAGATGAGTAGTTCCCCTAAATGTTGATTTCGGGTCTTGAACAAGGGGCCCTCACCCTTTCACTAGCTCGAAAGGGACTTAGTTTATGGTTGGACCATAAACAAATTGTTCATAAGAGAAATCAGTGGTACTTAAGGAAAAGAGGTAATTACAGGGGTGGACATTTGACCCAACTGTAATTATAAACATTTCGTGAAGGATCAACTTGCTTATACTGATTATATCCCTGAACACAACTTGTCCTACAGTGCATAAGAGTTCAATTATGGGTCTATAGTAGTTTGCCTTGTAGTTAATGAATGAAAATTAATTTAATCAAAGCATTTAATTAATTAATCTTGGATCATCGGAGCTTATAATCTGTAGGTTCATAAGGTCCCCTTGCTAGCTCACCACGGACCAACAAGGATCAACTATGTTGAAAGAAATATTTGAAAATTTCAAACTTACGAGGAAAAATATTAATTGTATTGAATATAATTAATTACACGATTTATATAAAGTTTATTTGAATAAGATTTAAATATAATTTTATAATAGGGCTCTTTTCAAATATAGCAAAAGGAACCAAAATATTTACAAATATAGCAAAATTTCACTGTCTATCTTAGATAGACCACAATAGATCACGATAGATCACTAGTGACACAATTGATAGTTTATCGTGATCTATTTTGCTATTAGTTATAAACATTTTCAGCAATTTTGTCATTTAAGATAATTTTCCTTAGTTTATTTAAATTTCAATTTTAACTAGGTTACGATTTTGTATAATTTTAGTATTTCATTGAAATATTTTGTTAAGGGACATTTCTAACATTATATAAATCCTATCAAAAATTTTGAGAAAATTGTTTGACCATTTATTCAAAGAAAAAGCCCAATGACTATACTTCAAAATGCATGTTTAAATTTGGCCATTTTTGTTGTCGCCCCAAATCCAAACCAACATTGATCCAATCCAATTAAAAATCGAATCATTGATATTGTATTTTATTGGACATTAGTTTGGATCCTTACTTTATAAAACTTATTAGTTTAGTCTAGTTCTTGGTTGGCCCCAAAACCAAGATAATTGAACCGAGTATCAACCATCTTCCTTGTCCCAAACACTCCTTAAAAAAAAAAAGGTACAAGTGTTAACTAGGGGTATACATGGTTTAGGTTGAGTTTTGGTAAAGGGTGTTTTATGGACAAAACCGAAAATTCGGGGGAGGTTAGGTTGGCAACTCAAAAGACTCTCCAACCCAATTCGACTCTTAAAATTTGGGTTTTGTTGATTGGATTTTCAAGTTATAACTTTTTCTAAAAAAATTTTAATTGAAAACGTAATTCTTACTCCATCCTCATATTTTGGGTGAGGTATTCGAGTTGTTCAAGTTCCCGGTTGCAACGGAGTTGAGGAAACAGTTAAGACAGCACTCAAGTTTTCTTCGTCCAACGTACGTCACTGTGGTCGCGACTGCGCATCGGTTGTCAATTGCCAATCAGCCCATCCTTTTGAAATTTCCTAGTCCAAAATTCACTCAATTTTCTTCAGGTAATCGGAATTCCAGTTGGGTCATCAAATTGTGTTTTGGGTTTGCTCAAAATTTGCTTTTGGAGTCGACGGTCTATGGGAAATGGATGGATTGATGGATAGGGATTTAAAGGGCTCAATGATAACGGTTTTTGTTTTATCATGGGGAAGATAATTGAATGATGTTTATAATTTGACTCTGTTTTTGTTCTTAGTAAGTGCGAGTGTTCCTCATCGTGATTGCTGTTTATTGTTTATTTGTGCAGATGGAGCAGTCTATATCATCACTGGCATTCAAGGGTTCCATATCTGAAGCAATTGTCGAATCCAAAAATCAAAGGAAACTATTTTTGGTTTATATTTCTGGTATATTTTTGTTCGTTCTACCTTATTCCTCAATGGTTTTGCTGATTTGGATATCTTTTAGATGGAAGGAGAAAAGACAATTTTGTGTTTACTCTTTAGTAGTGGGGGAGTGTCTGGTTCAAATAATTGTATAATATGTCTATCACTAGTTTATCCCATTTTTCCTCTACGTTTCTACTTAAAAATAGCAACCTAGAATACTAGGTTGAACTAGCCAAGTCACTTCACTAGTAGTTGCTGCTAATGCTCTATACTCAGCTTCAGCTGAGGATCTATAGACGTTGTAGTTTGCTTCCTGGACTTCCATGAAACAAGAGAATCTCCAAGGAATATACAAAAACCTATAGTAGATTTGCGAGAGTCAAGGCACGAAACCCAGTCCGGAAAGCTTGTATTTGAAAGGAAGTTGAAGGTTCAATAAAAATACCTTGACCTGGAGAACATTTCAAATAACGCAGCAAAGTGTGAACAGCAGCCATGTGAGATTGCCTTGGATTAGCTACATATTGACTGAGTTTATGGACAACAAACATGATATCAGGCGACTAACAGTAAGATATAACAGCATGCCAATTAAACGCCTGTATGATGAAAGGTCTGCCAACAAATCACCAGTCGTAGCTTGCAATTTAACACACGGATACATGGGTAAAGAAACAGGCTTTGAAGCTAAAAAACCAGTGTCTTCCAAGAGTTGCAAAGCATAATTTCTTTGAGAGAGTATAATTCCTTTGGAGGAACAAGCTAGTTCAAGTCCAAGGAAATACCGTAGTGTGCCAAGCTCTTTAAGCTCGAAAACATAATCAAGATGAGCTTTCAAATGATCAATATCAACAGATGAAGCTCCAGTCATTATGATATCATCCACGTAAACAATAAGAGCAATGAAATTTTCCTTAGCTCCACGAATAAACAAGGAATAATCAGATTTGGATTGAATAAATCCAAGAAGTAAGAAAGCATGGGAGAATTTATCAAATCATTGCCTAGAAGCTTGCTTAAGACCATATATTGACTTGTGTAGTTTGCACACAAGATGCTCCCCCTTACTAGCAACAAGATTATGTTTATACCCCAATGGTAAGTCCAATCTTGAACAAGATCTCCATGTAAAAAAGCATTATTTACATCCAATTGAACCAATGGCCAATTCGTGGAAACAGCAAGATTAAGTAGTAGCTTGACAGTAACGAGTTTTGCAACGGGTGAGAATGTCTCAATGTAATCAAGGCCTTCTTGTTGTGTATATCCCTTGCCAACCAGCCGAGCCTTGTACTTTTCTATAGAACCATCAGTTTTATGTTTGACTTTGTAGATCCATCTACATCCAATAGAGTGACTATGTGGAGGTAAAGCAACAATAGACCAAGTTTTATTGGTTTACATAGCTAACAACTCTGTTTTGATAGTTGTCGTCTTCTTTGCCAAAATTACCTCGTTTTATTATTACGTCATTTTTCTGGACTTTTTTTTGTCTTTGCATGCAACAACACATGTTTCTTCGTTCTTTTCTTCCTCCTCTGTAACGTTGGTGAATTCATGTGGGAACCTTAAAATCTTTGGTTCATGTGGCGGAAGTAATGGGTTGAAAATAGTCGCATAAAATTTTCCTATGAACACGTTTTCATCTTCCTCATTATACACAATAACACAAAAGGTTTTGTTGATTGGTTTTCCCCCACATTGTCTGTTGTAACTTTCTTTAACAATAGGTTTGATTCACCTTTGTCTTTGGTCATATTGCATTCATCTTTGTTTTCGCTTGAATCTATTTCGTTTGTCTCTTCTTCTTCTTCTCCTTCATTACACGTCTTTTCTTCTTATCCTTCATTGCACGTCTTTTCTTCTTCTTCTTCGCGCATTTGGTCTTTGCTTTCAGTTTGGGTTGCTTGAATTTTACTTTTTCTTTTCTTTTTTTTTTTTTTAAAGGAAATGGATCTCTTCATTGATATAATGAATTGAGACTAATATTCAGTTTACAATATGGGATACAATAGCACAAAAGACCTAAGGATCAACAAGTGCACCTGGACATCTCAACTAGATTGACACCTGTTTAGTACTCTCATCATCTCCATTAAAAAAGAAATAAAAAAAAATCAACATAACAACAACCAAGGGCCAATTAGTAGTCCAACAATACAAGGTAAGATAATTCCCCAAATACAATGGGGCACTTCAAAACAAGAGATTACAAACGAAATACTACTACCACAACCAGTGTACTACTAACACTACTAACACTACTGCCATGGACAAATGCACAACATGCCCAAAAGATAACAGCAGGCACAACCAAGACTAAAAAAAATCACAAACAGAAATCCATAGGAAAGCAGAAACTATTGAGCTGGAAAAATGAACGCCTTCCAATTAAGACTAATATCTTGGATTGAAAAATCTGTAAAATCTTTGGAGAGAGCACACCAAGAGGATGCGTTGAGCCGAGCACTCTCCAATCGTTTCATCCAAGGCGTTGACTTGTCACAAAAGATTCTTTGATTCCGTTCGAACCAAATTTCTGCAAGCATGGCTTTGATTGCGTTATCCATAGTAGTCTTGGGGTCGACTTAAACTTTGGACCAACTAAAATTTGCAAAACATTATCACGCAGATCAATGCTAAAGACCCAACACATACTGAAATATTCAAACAGTCGCTGCCAGCAATTCTTTGCATAGCTGCACTGGAAGAACAAGCGCTGTAATTCCTCAAAATCAGCCCAACATATAGAACAAACATTAGGGGACAATCAGTGAGGGCAATTTTCTTTGCATAACCGAGTTGGAGTTCAAATATCCACATAACATAATCTAGATTGTGATATTTACTCTACGAGGACTCCTGGATTTCCATGATGCTTTCAGCAGATGCTTATCAAGAGGGGAGGCCAATGATAAGTGTGTTACAAGAGACTTAACCGAGAATGCGCCATTAGGTTCTAATGACCAGACCCTCTTATCTTGGCATTCCTTTACTCTTTGAGCTGATATGAGACTAATGAGTGTCTGAAAATGCAAAATCTCTTCCTCTTTTAAAAGTCTACAAAAGAATATTGACCAAGGGGAGGAGGATGAGTGCCAATGGTTCGATATTGATCCACTTGGGTTGAGGGCGATTTTGAGTAAGCACGGAAATCTAATCTTCAAAGGCAAATGATCTAACCAAGGGTCATGCCAAAAAGCAATCCTATTCCCGGATCCAAGCTTGTAGGTTGCCAAAGCTTCCACTTTTAGCCAAGATCTCGAGATGCTTATCCAAGGGCTTCAAAGGCTGTGGCAAAATTTACCAGCCGTGTGCCAATTATAAAGGCTTCTATCGTGTATACTTCTAATGACTCGACACCAAAGGGATTTTTCTTCATTAAAAAATCTCCAACCCCACTTGGCTAGTAAAGCCAAATTTCTTGATTTTAGATCGCCAAGGCCTAGTCCTTCATCTTCTTGTGCACGCTTGACGATCTCCCATTTCAACAAATGATTTAATTTACCCCCTTTACGTCCCTCCCAAAACAAATTTCTCATGCTACGCTCCAAAGTTGAAATCACCTTTCAGGCATTTGAAATGAAGACATGTAATAAGTAGGGAAGTTAGAAAGAATTGACTTACAAAGCGTTGCTCTCCCTCCTCTAGATAGATTGTAACGTTTCCATTTTTCTAATCTTCCTTGAAATCAATGTCAGGTTGCCAGAAAGAGACCTTTTTGGGATAACCCCCCAAAGGTAGACCAAGATACATAATAGGAAGACCTTCAACCTTGCAATTTAAGTTGGTAGCTACAGTAGACAGCTTTGCTATCCTCCACATTAACTCCACAAATAGTAGACTTCTCCCAGTTAATTTTCTGGCCATAGCACCGTTCAAAAACTTCAATTGTCCTTAGATTCTCAAGCATTTCATCATCATATTTACAAAAAATCAGTGTGTCATCAGCAAACTGCAAGACAGATATGTGAACCTTATCTTTCCCTACCATGAATCCTTCATATTTACCTTGTTCATGGAGTCTTGCAATAAGAGCACCAAGCACCTTGTTAACAAGGAGAAATAAAAAGGGTGATAAAGGGTCACCTTGTCGAATTCCCTTTGAAGCAGGGATTCTTCCTCTAGGCCTACTATTGATGAATACTGAGAATTTTGGATTAGTAACATATCCCAAAATCCAAGAAATCTATCTAGGGTCAAAGTTTTTCCCAATTAAAACTTTCTCAAGGAAGGCCCAATCAACACGGTCAAATGCCTTTCCAAATCAAGCTTTCATATCCACCCTTTTTTCTTCTAAGACTGATACTCCTCCACAGCTTTGTTGACAATGAGAATGGGATCAAGGATTTGCCTTCCTTCGATATAAGCACTTTGTGTGGGTGCAACTAAACGAGGCATTACTTTCTTGAGGTGCTCGACTAATACTTTTGTAACTATCTTGTATACAGGAGTAGATAGACTGGATGTTTCCTAGGTAAATTACTAGGGCATTAGGAAATAACTAATGTTTGATGGACAGAATTATAAAGTAGTTATTTCATAATGCCCTACGGTATAAATTAGTTATTTCATAATTCATATTTCCTAGGTAAACATTTGAATTCTTAGCCATGTTTAAAAAACAAAACGATCTTTTGAAACTTTTTTTATTTTCCAAAAATTGGCTTTGATTTTGAAAACACTCTTAAAATGTAGACAACAAAACTTAGAAACCAATATATGGAATTGGGTTCATTGGCTTAATTTTCAAAAATCAAAAACAAAAAGGCAAATGGTTACTATTTTACCAAACGGGGTCTTAATTTTGGTTTTGGTTTTGGTTTTATTTTATCTTGAGTATTAGTCTCTTTTCATTAATTCAATGAAAAGTAACATCCTTTTCAAAGAAAATAAATAAGAAAACGTACACCCAACAATAGAAGAATATTTTAATCTATGCTTTCTTCTCAGTTTTCTATCCCAAACCCATCAACAATATCAAGATATTTAAATGATAGACACCTATTAGAATTTTGAATTTTGCAGTTGTAGTTTATTCTTCTCCTTCCCCTCTTATTTTATTCAGGTGATGATGCTGAATCAAGCAGATTGGAAAGTTCAACATGGACAAGTTCAAACGTAAACTACTCTCAACTCCTTGAGTTAACGATTCATATTCCTTCAGCTCTGACTTCGTATTGTTCTTTCGTTTAATGGTATATCAGGTGGCTGAATCAGTGTCAAAATACTGTGTTTTATTGCATATTCCTGCTGGAAGTACTGATGCTGCCCAGTTTTCATCAATATGTATCCTAATATTGAATAGCATTTTTCAGTTCTTATGGATTACATGCTACTGTGCATGACTTGACTTGGCATAAAGTTCTAAGTTGGACAATAAATTTTGGTCTGTACATCGGTTGTCTTTTGTTCCCCATAAAAAAGGGTCTATACATCTTTACATTTTAAGCCATGCAATTTCTATCTGAGGACCATTGATTAGAATCTCTCAGTTTGAGCTCTTCATGAATTTTAATCTTGAGTTTGGAGCTAAACTGTCCGTTCATTTAGCTATTCCGGAGATTATTTTGGAATATTGTCACGGCTCGTTTCTCTTGGAGGGGATAAAAGGAAAGAAGCTCTATGAAGTCACCTGTATACTGTATTCCCCTTTTGTTTAAAGTACTAGGTATTTTTTTCATTGAGAAATTAATAACGAAACCATGAACCTTATCTTAATGAAAGAAACATTACACATTTGGTCTTTAAGGTGTGAATTGGGCTTTCCTTTATGTCTATAAATTTTAAGAAGTTTCAATTTAGGCTGTTGTCCCTGAGTTTGAATTTGATCTCATATTGGTCTGTCATAAGTCTTCGTGAACTACAATACTGAAAAGTATTCTTTTTTATAAGATACAATAATGAAAAGTTAAGTATTCTTTTTATAAGATATAATAATGAAAAGTTAATGTTCTAATATTGTTTAGTTAACATTAGCAATAATTGATTAGTTTTGTAATTTCTTTTTTTCCATGAATTCCTTAAATCAATACTTAAACCAAGAGTTTTTTTTTTTTTTTTTAATAAAAATTTGTAATGGAGACACCAAGACAGACTAAAGTCCTTAAATAAGTGGTTCCGAAGCTTCTTCATTCAATGTCTTAGGGAGGATGGATTGTGAGTTCCTAATTTCCGCAATGTTGTTGAAGAAAGATTTTGTTGAAATTCTTTTAGAAGATTCGCCTTTTCAAATTAACTAATCTTCTTGGGTGGGGTGTCTGATGGAAACCTGTGAAACTAATGTGTAGCTGGAGCCTGGAACGACTCATCTAATTCTCCTTCGTGTACGACTATTCTTAAATGGAGGCACCTACTTTTCGTCTCTTCCTTCTATCTCTTACCTTAAACTTAAAATCCTTTCCCTTAGATTGTTTGGATTTGGTTATGAAGTTCCAAGGATATCTTTTGCTAATACCTTTCTTTTTCTTTATGAACCATCCGCTAGTGTCAACACTCAATAGCACACCTACTGAAACCTAGGATATCTCCTACTTCATTTATTAACTTCCCATTATGTAGTATCGTTTATTGTTCTTTTCAAAAAGAAAAAGAAAAAGAAAAAAAGAACTCCTAGATCTTTTCAAAATATCTTTGATCATAAGGCTGTCTATAAAACTTGTATAATTGCCCTAATATCTCATAAGGTGTCAAGGGTTCAATAATCTGGCAATGCATTTGTTAAAAAAAATAAAGAAAAAAAAAAAACTGGTATAATTGTATTTTCTGTATAGATCGAAGTTTTGAAATAGGATTTTTTACCACATTTTCTTTTAAGAAAAAAGTCTAAGTTCTATGATATCGGAAGTCAGCTGTGATTCGAAGCTTGTGGTTCACTTTCAGTATTGTTCCTTCTCAAACTGGGACGTTAGTTTGAGTTTCCATGGGGAAGCTTCTCAGCTTTATGTCTATATATCTTCCCTGTTTCTAGCTGACATTATGGACTCATTCGCTAATACCTGTCAAGGTTGAGATTGTTTCCTTGCATCAATGTGCTACAGACCCACAGAAATCTGTACCATGTATAACAGCTGTTGGATACAATGGTATACAACTTTGGCAAAATGGTAAGGATGGTTGGTGAGATGTGTCAACTGCTACAGTTTGAGCTAAATGTATTCTACGTTTCTGTTGAACTTTGTTTTTGTCTTGATACAGAGGGCTTCATTAGTGCTGAGGTTTTGGCTTCCAATTTAGAGAAGGCATGGTTGGGGCTTCATATCCGGGTATGGAACTATTTCCTATTAATGGTTTTTTATATATCTTTGGTTGCAATGCGGAGCTCCACAGATTCTTGGTGTGTGATATACCTTGTAAAAGTTGTCAGATTTTTGGATTTTTAATGATGATGAAGGGATTTGTAATTGGAACTGCCGAAGAAAGGGATGTTAGGTGGTTCAATTGAAATTTTAATCTACCTACCAATCTTCTATTCTTTCTGTGTTGAATGTCTCTAATAGGTATCTAGTTCCGGAAGTCTTATTCAGTCAACGAAAACTTGTCCTAGGGCATATACAATCTCTTAAATCTGTAAAGAAGGCTAACATCCCTCTCCCTTTCACTCCCGAGAAGAAATTACCAAAATAAAAGCTACCCTTCCCTGATTTCCCTCTCTCACATGTATCCTCCCTCTCCCTAACTAACTGTGGTCCCCCATCATGTTAGTATTAGAGGACGATGCTATACTCCCACTAACATGAGCAATTCCTTTTTTACCCTTGCAGTATTGAAATATAATAAGAGGCTTAACATTACCCTCCTCTTCTAAAACCACCTTGTCCTCAAGGTGAAAAGTAGGAAATTGTGGGTTGAAGTCATCCACAATGTCCCAAGTGGCCTCATGTTTGGGTCAACCTTTCTAGCTAATGAGTACATCCCATGTGTTGTTGAAGGATTCTTTTGGTACCCGTACACTTCGGAAGGGTCTGTTATCCATTTGAACATATCCAGATAAATTTGTCCCACGATGTTGTCTGAAGGTGCGTTTCAATTATGAAATGTGGAAAACAGGATGGGTAGAAGTCTCCTCAGACAACAAGAGTTTATAAGCTAACGACCCAATTCGAGCAATGATCTGATGTGGCCCAAAAAACTGAGGAAACAACTTTTCATTTCTTCACTTCCTCAAGGATGATTGGCGATAAGGTCTTAACTTCAAAAACACCCAGTCATCGACCTAAAATTCCACCTCTCTATGCTTCTTATTCGCAAATTTCTTCATTCTCTCTTGTGCAGCCCATAAGTGTTCTTTCAACACCCCTAAAACATATCACAATCATGAAATTGTTGGTCCAAAGTAGAGTTTGGTGTAGGTGAATCTCCATATGAGATAAGCGGTGGAGGCAAGTAACCATAAACAGCTAGCAGGGTGCCACGCCAATGGATACTTGCTCATACAGTCAATCGCAGAGTTGTTGGTCCAAAGTAGAGTTTGGTGCAAGTGAATCTCCATATGAGATAAGCGGTGGAGGCAAGAAACCAAAGAGTTTTTCATGATCAAGCAACTCCTTGGCTTGAGTGTTTCGAGATTGGACGACTCAATGCTTCCACTTGGTGCTCACAAGCTAGATTATTTGAAGACTTCTCTATCCAGGATATATGTTTAAATTGGAGGGTCTTCATTTTTTCAGTTTAGTAGTCCTTGTTTGTATCACTGTTTGTAGCATTTATTTGTATTGGTTGTAACCTTTGTCCTTGGTATTTGGAACATGATTTTAGGTATCTTGTGTTTCATCCAAAGGAAAACAGAGCATAGGATCTTTTTGGATTCTTAAGAATTTAGAAGTTTTCAAGGAAGATTTCAATAATTTGTGGATTGTTTCAAGATTGCTTGTATTCAATGACTGGAAAGAGATTGCAAAGGTTTTGGAAGATCTCTTTCAAACCAAAGTTATCATAAACCCATTGTTTGCAGAAAATGTCTTAATAAAATTAGAAGATGGAACTTTAGAGGATTTTATTGAAGAACCAGGGAAATGGCAGGCAATGGTCCTTTCCATTTGACGTTCGAGAAATGGAACAAATTCAAGCATAACCGTCCATTATTGATGAAAGGCTTCGGTGGCTAGATCAAAATAAAAAACCTCCCTCTGGATTATTGGAGTAGGAAGACCTTTGAAGCAATTGGGGCTTATTTCGGGGGCCTTGAAGATATTACAGTTGAAACTCTCAACTTGCTGAACTGCTGGGAAGCTAAAATCAAAGTGAAAAGGAATTTGTGTGGTCTTATGCCTTCAACCATAGAAATTATAGATTGCAATCGAGGAAACATCTTTTTAAATTCTGGGGACCTTGAAGCATTAGATTCTCCTATTACTTCAGGGCCTTTCTTCATGAATGATTTCACAAATCCACTTGATTTACTTCGGATAAAACAAATGTTGCAAGATGACGGTTTCAATTTAGTTTCAATTCAGAAGATTTGGATTATTTAGTTTCAATTCAATCGTTTCCATTTTTTTCAAGGAATCCAATTGAAGCTTTATTAAAAAAACAAAGTTCTCGTCACAAAGAACCCACTGACACCGGAGAAGAAAAGCCTAAAGGTTGCAGTCGACCCTTCACATCAAGTTCTCGTGGTTCCTGTGAACGTACCTCAGGTAGGGGAAAGGTCCCATTTAATTAAGTCAGGTGAAAATAGCGGCTATCAGTTAAAAAAAACCAAAGAGTTTTCTTTGGGGGCCCAACCAGCGATTGTCCTTCATTAATGGAAGAAGGAGAGCCCCTTGGTTGCTGTTCTGGAGAATTTCAAAAGACAAGCAGCCTGTTTCTCTCTCCAAGGGAGTTGGTAGGCGGCATTAAATTTTCTCCAACCAAGCCATTAATTTCCAAGGGTCCTAAAAAGACTTCTGCTTCCCCTTCACCCCTCGATCTTCCAACTTTTGGAAAAAGAAAATCTCACTTGCTGAAGCCTTTTCCAAGGCATTTTGTACGAAAGAAAACTTCATTCTTTAACTCTTGGTCTGCTCTTTCAAACTTAGATTTATTTGAAAATTGTTGCGTTATTGCCCAAATTCCAGCAAATCCAACACTAAGCCAAGCCTTCATTCCTCCCCTTCTCATCATTTCACTTTTTCAGTCTATCAAAGCCTCATCCATAAGACTAAATTCTTGAGAGGCACCCATTCATCTCCATCTCATCAGCAAAAAAGGAATGTCGATTCAGACACTAAATCTGTAGTAAGCGCCAACAATGAAGAGATTGAAAGATTTGGAGAAGAAGATAATCAAGAAATTTCAGATCAAGATGACTACTTTGTGGAGGAGCTTAAATCTATTTTTCAGACCGAAGAAGATCAACATTTAAATGAGGGTTGGAGCTCTTGTGTCAAGCCAATTCCTCAATCGGAAATTCCAGATCACCTAAAATCCATAATTGCAAAATGTGGACTTTTCTGGGTTAAATTAATCCTCATCAGACGGTTGGAGGTGGTCTTGATGCAAACATGGCAAGGTTCCTCTTGAGCTTTAAGTGTTCTTGTAGCTTCTCCGGTATAGAGGCTTTGTTTTTAGGTTTTGATGATTTTTGTCCGTCAGTTTTGAATAATTGTCCCAGACCTCCTCTCACTTGGAGCACTTCAATCTTACTGCCCTCAGCTTAGAGTTGTTTTCGTTCTCTTCAAAAGGGTTGTTTAGATGTCTTTCTTTTATTTTAGAGGATGGTAGTTTTTGCGCTGGTTTAGTTTATAATTGTCAGAAGCCTGCTGTATTGATTCTTCTAGTCTTCTTCGGTTGTAATCGCTTTAAGTTACTTCCTTGCTCTCGATCTTGTAATCCTTTTTGTACTATGAGATTTTTCTCTTATCATTATATCAATGAAAGAGACCATTTCCATTTAAAAAAAAAAAAACATGATTTTAGGTATCGATTTGGTATTGGTTTACTGATAGTTTCTTTATGTCTTTGTTTAAGTTGTAAGAATATTATGATGGTGCTAAGGGGGTGTTAATCTAGTTGAGATACCACAGTGCACTTCTAATCCATTGGTTACATGGTTTCTATGTATTTGTCTCTTGTACTTTGAGCATTAGTCTCATTTCATTAATTCAACGAAGAGACTTGTTTCTGTTTCAAATAAAAAAAAAGGTGTCACGCCAATGGATACTTGCTCAAACAGTCAACCACCACCAAAATAACATCATACCCCTAGCCTCAGGCAGACCTTCAACGAAGTCCATTGTTATGTCATCCTACATAGCATTAGGACTTTCCAGTGGTAACTACAGACCTGCAGTAGATACAACCAAAGATTTGTTTCTTTAACATACAAGACACTCTTCCACATATTTCTTAGTGTCATTCTTCATTCCTTCTCAATACAATTCCCCAGTCAATTTTTATTGTATGTCCTTAAAAATATGATATGTCTGCCAAAAGTAGAATCATGATACGCACACATCACTTTTTTAGGTATTAACGACGAAGACTTAGACAATACTAACCTGCCCTTATATTGACAATATCCCTGCTGCAAAGAAAACTGTGGCACACTAGTGTCATCCTCCTTCAACTTATTTATAATTTCAGGAAACTTGGATCTTGAGCTACCTCTTGCTGAATCAACTGTACATCTAAAATGGCAGGAACAGAAAGATGAGCTAACTGAGTGGCTGAGCCACAGGGGGCATTTGAGACATTGCGTCAGCAGCCTTGTTCTCGGGTCTTGGTCTATAACACACCTCAAAATCATAACCCATCAATTTTGACATCCATTTCTTATGTTGAGGTGAATGAGACACTGCTCTTACAAGAATGTAAGAGCTCGCTGGTTGGTCTTCACAACAAATTTCTGTCCCAGAAGATATGGAATCCAATGCTGTCCATCATTTCCCTCTCATATACCGGTTTTGCATTAGCACATACTGATAAGGTATGTATATAGTAAGCAAGAAGACACTTTTGTTGAGTTAAAACAACCTGTATACCAAATCTTGACGCATCGGTTTCTATCTCAAATGGCTTGATGAAATCAAGCAATGCCAGCACTAGTAATGTAACCATGGTGTTCTTCAGCTTCTCAAAGGTAGCTTGAGCCTCATCAAACCATTCTTAAGCTCCTCTTTTAAGTAAATGACTAAGAGGTGCTTCCAAACTTCCATAATTTTGTACAAATCACCTATAGTCCTCTTAGGCCTAAGAACCCATGCACCTCCTTAATAGAAGTAAGCACTGGCCATTGAAACATTGCCCTAAGTTTTTCTGGATCAGCTTCAACACCCTTTCCCGAAGCCCTTTCCCAAAATCAAGTGACCCAAAATACTCCACATGTTCAGAAGCAAATTGGCACTTGTTTCTATTAGCATGCAATTAATTTTCTTGTGAGACAGTTAGCACCACAGTTAAATGCTTTAAATGATTCTCAAGGTCACGGCTATACACCAAAATATCATAAAAAGACAAACACAAACTTCTGCAAATATGGTTTTAATACCTTATTCATCAAGGCTTGAAATGTCGATGGAGCATTGGCCAAACGACTCAAACCCAATGATGTTACTAAGAACTCGTAATGTCCTTCATGAGTTCTAAAAGTCGTCTTCTCTACATCCCTTGGACTCATTCGCATTTGATGATAAACTAAATTTAAATCTAGCTTAGCAAACAGATTGGCAACGCAATTCATCAAAGAGTTCTTCTATGACTAGGATAGGGAACTTATTAGATACTGTTACATTATTGAGAGCCCTGTAATCCACACAAAAACACCATCCTCCATCTTTCTTCTTCACTAAGAGGACAAGACTAGAGTAGAGACTTGAGCTGGGACGTATTATTCCTGAAGTCAACATCTCGTCCGCCAGCTTCTCCATTTTGCTTTTTCTGGTTGTAGGCGTATCGATAAGGTCTCACATTCACTGGAACGATACTTTTCTTAAGATGTATGTGGTGATCAATTCCCTTCAGCGGAAGTAACTCTTTGGGCCACTGAAAAGCATTTACAAATCCTTCCAGCACTTAGGATATTGATTCATCATTAGAGACATCATCTTTCACACCATAACTCTTCACAAGTGATTCCTGCCTTTCCAACACACCACACGACATTCTATCAAGTATCCTTGATCATTCATTTCCCACATCTTCATCATTCTTTTCAAACTGATGCGAGCTTTGGTCAGGCTCGGGTCACCTTTTAACACTATGGACTTCGCACCATGAGTAATTGACTAATCGTCATGGTCAATGTGCGCCAATCCATTTCCATTACTCCCAAAGTATGGAGCCATTGCATTCCAAGAATCACATATACTCCTCCCAATTGCATTTAGTGTTTAAAAAATTAGCTAGCTTTTGTAATCTTAAGTCTTCGTTTGTGGGGGTTGGATAATTCAAATGATTTACTGTCGGTGGGGGATATGGTCTTTGATGGTGATTTGCTTTCTTTGTCATCGGAGGAGAAGGAAAAGCTTTTTATCAGTGCTTTTTATTTGGCGTGTTCAGAGGCTGACAGTGTACATTAAAAATGTGTTTATTAAATCATATCTTTCTTTTTATACTTGGAAAGATCTCCAGAAAGTTCCTAATCATGATCTTCTTGAAGAAAATTGTATTCATTTGTTGGTTCCTTCAGTTAAGGATCCATTTGGTAGTTTAGTTCTGCAAATGTGATGCCTTTACAGTCTAGCCCTACCCCTTTGGCCATCATTTCTTCACCTCCTTTTCTTTTTTTTTTTTTCTTTTTCTTTTTTTTTTTTTTAAATGGAAATGGAACTTTTCATTGATATAATGGAATGAGCAAAAGCTCAATTACAAAGAAACAAAATATACCAAAAGGTAAATGTGGACTAGTAGGTGCACCCAAACATCTCAACTAGGTTGACACCCCCATAGCACCTTCATCATATCCTATTTGAAATACTAGAAAAACAAGAAATACAAGGAATTGAAGAGTACAATCATAATAATAAGCTTGATTATATAGAGAAAATAAAAGCCTTCCAATTCAGACAAATGTCCTGAATAGAATTGTCTTCAAACAACTGGATTGTGAACTCTAAGAAGAAGCTAAAAGACGGGTTGCTCCCTATCTATCTGACCAATCTTCAGATGTATCATGAAAAACTTGCTAATTACGCTCAAACCAAATCTCAGAAACAAAGCTTTAACAGCGTTTGACCAAGAACTTGAGATCTAGAAGCAAGAGAAGGACCGACTAATAATTGCAGTACATTTTTTCTTGCTGAATTCCCGAGAACCCAATTCACACTGAAGCAATCGAATAATTTCCGCTAGCACTTTCTTGAATAAGAACAATCAAATAACAAATGCTGAACATCTTCACCATTAGCTGAACGTAGGGGGCAAATTGATGGTTGTAAACATTTGCTCTAAAGCTTATGTTGCAATCCATGTCAAAATATTAATCCTTTTGGGGCTCTGTGATTTCCAAACAGCTTTATAACACACTTTATCAATTGGAGAAGAAGCAATCTTCACCCCTTTTCTTAATTTATAACACACCTTATCGATTGGAGAAGAAGCAATCTTCACCCCTTTTCTTAATTGCAGTATGTTTTCTCTTGCTGAATTCCTGAGAACCCAATTCACATTGAAGCAATTGAATAATTTCCACCAGTGCTTTCTTGAATAAGAACAATCAAGTAACAAATTTGGAACATATTCACCATTAGCTGAACATAGGGGCAGATTGATGGTGATAAACATTTGCTCTGGAGCTTATGTTGCAATCCATGTCAAAATATTAATCCTTCTGGGGGTCTGTGATTTCCAAATAGCTTTATAACACACCTTATCGATCAGAGAAGAAGCAATCTTCACCCCCTTTCTTGATTCTCATCTTTCAGAGTGTGTCTCTCTTTCCGCAAATGGGTCTTTAAACAAGGCAGATTTTTGGGAGAACAAAGTGGAGACAGACAAGGGTTCCATGGTGAGTATTAGCAGTGTGACATGGAGTTCAATTTTTCAATTGTCACGGAGCAAGAAAATATCTCAACCGAAGATGCTATTGAAGGGGGTCCTTAACAACCTTTTTCAAGAAGATTCTAACTCTCCTTCAAAGAATTAGACTTTGTTGAATGAAAAAATAAGAATGATGGATCTTTCAAAGAATTTGATGCTAAGCTTCTTCTCATCCTCAAGAAACTTTTCCTAATGGGAAAGATAAGTTCTCCACTTTTATCAATGCTTGTGGGCTGGATGCGTATGAGATTCCTCCAAGGACCCCCTGTTAATTTTTTCACCAAGTTTCTAAGACCTTCTGGTTGTGGCTGTTTGCTTTCTTCCAGTGTGGTGCTTAGTTTGGTTGTGGAGCCTTAGTCGCTTGTGGGATTTTCGGTTACTTTTCTTGTGGCAGCTTTTGTTCACCTTGGTTTTTCTTCCTTTTTGTTGTTTGTTTGTAGGCAGCTGGGCACAGTTCTAGCATTTTTCTTTTCTTTTTGGTTGGTTGGTTTGTGGCTGCTGTATTGTCGCCATGTTTTTTGCTGTCTTGGTTTTTGTGTCTTTTCCTCTTTATGGTTGTTGCTGGTTCTATTTGGTATTTGTTTTTTCCCTTCCTTGGGTGATTGTATCCTTGAAAGTTGAACCTTTTCTTCCTATTCATATATTAAAAAGTTTGTTTCTTGTTTTGAAAAATGTCCATTCTTATTAGAAGAAGAAGAAGAAAAGTCTCTGTAAAAGTGAAGTTCTCAGGTTCTCTAGCCTAGAAAAGACTTAACATACTTGATGGAAAACAGAATTGGAACTATGCTGTTTGTTCTTTTTAGTTTTATTATTATTTAGGAGATGTTTGGCCGAAGAAGTAGAAATTGGTGGGAGTGGAGTTGTTAACTCCACTCCATGTTTGGGCCAAGGAGTTTGTGGGCCCATGACTGAAAAACATCAATTCCATCTATGACTTATTCACTCTTTACATTATGGGTCTCGCGATTAACAACACCACTCCTTGCACCAAATGCCCCGTCGTTGGTTAGAAATTTCAGCATTTTTGAATTACCTATCTCTTTCAGTTTGGTTGTAAAGATTGTTAGTTTGTTAGTTAGACCTAGTTCCCCACCTGCCCCCACCCCACATAAATGGAGGTTTGTCTTGTATTTGAGGCGTCTTATCATTGATAACATTCTCTCCAAATTTGGCTCACATCAATGTGTCTCTCACCTTGTCAATCGTGAAAGATCATTGAGGAAACAGTAACATCTTTAACATTTAGACTTTGTCTATGTTAAGTATAATCTTTCCTAGTGTGCTCGTGAAGATATTGATTCTCTACTATCAGTGATTTGCTTGGGTTGGTGACAGAATGGAAAAGCGGGTTTTGTGGGAGAACACCTCTAAAGTTATTTTCTAGCTTAGCTTATTAGGATCAAAGAAAATAATAAAGGCTTTGGCAAATAGATTTTGTCCCTGAAGTTTGAGTTTGGCGTTTATTTGGTCTGGGGGTTTAAAAATGGACATTTTAGTTTTTGAGGTTTGGGAGATGGTTCCGAGTGGTTTATGAGTTAATTTGAAAGTTAGTTGATTAACGAATAAATGACATGACATGTTGAGGTAGTAAATTATGAATGAGGGGACAATTTTTACTAATTTTATATTAATTTTTCGGGTTATGGCTTTTTCACTTTTTTCTCCCTCTTTCCCATCATTTCTCTCTCTTCCCTTCTCCTTTCTCATACTTTTTCAAAGATGAGGCATTATGATGTGATTGAAAATTAGGTAAGTTAGGCCTCCTAATTTGTTCCTACATTTTGTGAATATTTTTCATCTTGATCCACCCTTAGAACCTCCTATTGTTTGTATCAAAGCATATTTTCATTATATTCAAAGATGAATAGCAGGAAACAACGGCATCTGTTTTGACAGCAGCCCTTGCTTCAAAGAAGTCTGAGGCATCTACTTCAAGGCCCTCTGATGTAGGGAGTTCTTCTTTCGCAGCTGTTTCTCCTGCGGATCATCATATTGGTTCCTCAGAGACAAATCTGGGTGTCAATAGTGGTATAGTAGAGGAAGAGAAACTGCCTGAAAAATTAGTCAAGGTATTATATCAACATATTGTACCTTAAATTAAAGGGTTATATTATTTATAATTGGTCCCATTCTCTTTGGTATTGTTAGCAGGAAGACCTGAAAGCAGATGTTAAGGAGTCCAATGTACATCATTCTGTGAGTGTTGAGATTGAGAATAATAATGAATCATCCCCTGACCCCTCTGAGAAAGACAAAAGCTCATTGCCACATCCTCAAGACAAGCAAAACTGTTCCTCTGAAAATACTTCCAAAATTGTGAATGACTCTTATATCACTCCAAAGCTTATCAAATCCTGTCAATCAGGAGCTTCACAGCCAATTTCGTTAGAAGCCAAGGAAGAGGTTCTACGAGAAAAGAATGAAATTGTTGATGATAATAATGCTATAGAAAATGATAGTGCCCCCAAGGACTACATGTCAAGTAATGTTCATTTAAACATTCGGCTGCTGGATGGTGTTAACTTACAGGAGAAGTTTCCAAAGACAAGCACCTTGAAGATGATCAAGGACTACGTAGATAACAGCCAAGAAAATACCCTTGGATCTTATGATTTAGCCATCCCATATCCTCGCAAGGTTTTCACAGATCAAGGTATGATCTGAATTTTTATTCCTTGGTTAAAGTCAATAGCTCCTAATATATTATTGATTATTCTTTATTTCCTATGTTTTTTAACAATAGACCAAACTCTTCATTAAAAAGATGAAAAGAGAGACTATTTGCTCAATCGATACAAACTCCAAAAGGAGTAGAAGGAAGAAAAAATCACTTTTGTTTATCTTTTAAGTTTGGGTTAGAATTCCTCGTAGTCTTAAGTCTTAAAAACTGATAGTTCAAGTGTTTAATCCATGAGGTTTGGAAAAAAGTACAATCACTAATGATACTAAATATTTAGTTGATAGAACACATTAGAGGATGTTATGATAAACATGTTTATGTGGTTAATTTAGCATGATGTGACAAGTCTTAATTTTATGTTATATTTTTGGTGTGGCCTTTTCTTCTCATTCTTTGCCCTACAAAAGTTTCTCTCTTTCTATCCTCTCACCCACTTATGATCTCTCTCTCTCTGTCTCCCCCTCTCCCCCTCCCCCTCTCCCTTCCTTTTCTCTGTCTCCCCCAATCTTTTTAATTGATATCATATTGACTCTTAGGTTCAGAAAGCTATGTTATTTTATCTTTCTTTTTCTTTTCTCATTTATTATAATAATTATTTTTTTTAAGTTCAACAATTGCAGGGTGGAAAATTGAACAATTGATTTTTGAAATGATAATTGGTACCTTATCCACTAAGCTAATGCTTGATGTTTTTTTCTACTCACTCACTCTCTTTCTTTCTTTCTGTTGTTAAATTTGGAGGAGAATTTTAGTTGCATTAAATATGAACTTGATAAATGACACAGATATAAAAAGCTTTTTGGTTGAGGTGGTCTTTCCGAGCAGTATGGATGCAATGTGAAGTAAACATGAAGGACGAAGGAAAAATAGCAAAAGTGAATTCGACGTCTTTTATTTTATGCTATCTTGTTGAAAACCTTTCTCGTACAAATTGTCACATGAATATCTTTTCTTTATTTTTCTGGTCTGGAGTTCAATAAACTCTTTCACTTCCATTTTGAAATTTTGTTAGAACTTGTAATCATAATATATTTAATAGCATGAAGATGCTTAATGGAAGGCTGGGTGTTGACTGTTTTATTTATGTGAATTGGTCCAGATTTGGGTAAATCATTATCGGACCTGGGCCTACATAACAGACAAGCATTGATAATGGTTCGACATCAGGGAGTTAGTACCAATTTCAGAGGAGCATCATCCACCTCTGATCAAAGAAATTCTGCAGCTAATGGTGTTTCTTCAGATGAAAATAGTGATGGATACTTTGCATTCGCCAAAAGGATTTTATCTTATGTAAATCCATTCTCTTATCTTGGGGTAGGGGCCAGCACGGCAAGTTCCAGACATGAAACCCAGGGAGATGCACGACAGAATAGTGAGTTTCTTATCCTGAAGATAGCAATTTCACAGTAGTCTTTATGTTTTTTTAAGGTTAAAAGTCTGAATTTTCAGGATTATTTCATTTTGGTCTCTTTCTATTCAACTTTCAGAAGGTCTATTTTTTTTTTTTCAATAACAAAAAATGGAACTTTTCATTTATAGACCTATGCTTAGAGATACAAACTCCATTGGAGAATGAATAATAAAGCTATCTGTGAAGGAAATCCAACAAAAGACTTTGAGAGAGAACACCAAGAAGAAGACTTTAGACGAGCTGGTTCATATCTGTCAAACCAAAAAAGATGCTTGATTTCTTTAATTTGTTCTATACTTCTTTGGAGAAGATTATGAAGTCTTAGCCAAGTTTCAAAACTCGAATCAAGACAAGAATTTTGATTTTGATTTTAATTTTAATTTTTTTAAAAAATAAGCTGTCACTGCTTATTTAAATGCTTTTAAAAATGAATTTTGTAACCTAAGAATTGGTTAATTAACTCATTTATTTAAAAAATAAATAGTTGTTAGCTACAAAACAACAGAATAATGAGTAATCTTTTTCACTGTTATTCAGTTTGCCTACTATTTTGATTGACAGTCTTATCCAATCTTGGTTGGCATATATTACTGAGTATTCCATCAAATACCTTCACACGTAGTTTCATGCACAAAACATCTCTTGGTTGACAGTCTTTGATTGACAGTCTTATCCAATCTTCGTTGGCATATATTACTGAGTATTCTTTAGTATTCCATCAAATACCTTCACACGTAGTTTCATGCACAAAACATCTCTCTTCATGTACTGAGGTCCTCCTAGTGATGAAGCTAAAACATAATCCTTTGGGGGATAATGTTTAACTTCTTGGAGAATCTTTTAATTAGTGACTCAATTCAATTTTAAAGTTGTAATTCATCCAATTTAATGATAACCTTATGACTTAGCTACGAGAATTCTTGTGCTTGGAGGAAGCACTTTTTTTCCTTTTCTTTTCAAATCTAGGTATTGGTTTTTCGAATTGTGTTAGATGTTTTAGGTTTGACATTTTGTTGCTGAGTTTATGTACTTTTTCTAGTTTATTGGCAGCTTCAAGTATTTTTATGGTTTTTTGGTGATTTTGTATATTTTGAGTCTCTTGTTGATTGGGTTTTGTATGATTACTGATTTATCCGTGTGTAAGTTTTTAATACATTTTAACGAGTTATTAATTCCATCGTTCATTCTTGTGTAGTATTCAATTAGATAAAATTGAAAGTTTAAGGTACCTAGGTTGTGAGTTCTAATGCATTGTCGGTTTCTTTTATATTTAAAAAAAAAAAAAAAAAAAAAAAGAAAAATGGAAGTCTATGGTTCAACTAACTCAACTAGAACTCTAAAGTATAGAGTTAATGGAGTCCTCCCTAATCCGACTAGTATTTTTGGATGGTTTCAGGTAGTGACTCTTTCGAAACAGACAGGCGCTATGCTCGCCAACCAAACCAAGGAATTGCAATGACAGGTGGAAACAATACTCGAGGCAAGCAACCGTCTTCTACATCTAGATTTGGAGCAAATATTCATAGTATTCATACACTGAAGCATGACGATGATGACGAACGATTCAAAGGTAGGAATTCCTTTTGGAATGGTAATTCTACTGAGTATGGTGGTGACAATGATAGTAAATGAGGGCAATGTTTAGAAACCAGATTGTCTGATCAGAAACTTAAATGATACTTATATATAATATGGTCTAAAACTGATAACTAATTAAAATAATGATAGTGTAAATATCTAAAATTAAATAAGTCTCTATATTTGGACCTCATCTCTACGCTTGAGGTTGTTTTCCAGTCTGCTCCTCCTCCTTTAGGAAGAGAGGGGAAGTATAGTGCTAAGCTTGGATTAGAATTATATTTGTAAGTTTGAAAATCTAACCAACTTGTATCTAAGTTTTAAAAGTTGATACTCAATGGTCTCTTGTCACAATCATTTTTCCTGTAGCTCGCATTATATTTGTGATTGCTGTTTTGGCGTTGCTTGATAACTAATTTCGTTTTTAGTTATTTAATTTTGAAATAAATGGTTGGTTCATCCAATTGTTTCTTTTTACCATGTTTTTCACCTTTTTATACAGAAACATTTGAATCATTAATCAATTTCCAAGAGCAGAAACAGAATTTTAAAAACTTCTTCTTTTTTAGTTTTCAAAACTTAAATTGGTTTTTGACAGCAGATTAAAATATCATTTTTGTCCCTATATTTCGAAGTTTGTTCAATTTAAATTTTCATTTGTCTAATTTTAGTCAATGTATTTTCAATAAATCTTAAATTTAGTCCCTCGAAGTTAATATTTATCAAAATTGGTTAAAGAATAATAATAATTTTTAGGTAATGAAATTCTATGTGAGAACACTTTCAAGATTTATAACCAGAAGCACGTGAACTATAATTAAACAAACTTCAAAGTATAGGAGCTAAAATGGTATTTTAACCTTGAAAATATTAGTAGATAGTTGATTGCAAAATAAAGAAATTTATAGACGAAAGTAGTGTTTAGAAGCTTAAAATCAAAAGCTAAAACCCAAATGGAACCTTAGATTTTCATCATTGTTGAAGTACCTTCCCTACTACTATTTACTTTTATTTTTATTTGTTCAACACGTGGAGTCAAACTTCTCACTTCTTAATTGAGAGTATATAACTTAACTGAATTTTATGTTCAACCTACCATTTGAACTAGTATTTACATTATCTAACTTTGCACCTTTGGTCTCGCTCTTTCCTTCTTTATAGGGGTATTCAAAAAAACCGATGACCCAAAAAAATCAATCAACCCAATCCAACCTGTGCAAGTTGAGTTGGGTTGGTTCATGTGTTCACCTAAAACAACTCAGACCAACTTGAATTTATTATTAATGTGTTTAGTCCCTAATGGTTTAAATTGACCATTTTAATTTTTGAGTTTTCAAGAATAGGTTTAAAAGGTCTCTCAATCAATAAATCTAACAAATTTTAAAATAAAGTTAACTAGATAAATGATCTGACAAGATGACTTGGAAAAAAATATAATTTTTTAATATTTGCCACCTCTCACTCTTCTTCCTCCTCCTCTCTTTTTTCACTTGTTCTCCCTCCTCCATTTCCATCTTCTCTCTTGTTCAATTTGATTCCTTCTTCCTCATCTTCTCCTCCTCCTCCTCACTCGCCACCTTCTATTTCCCTTCTTTGGTTGCTTTTTTCTTTTCCCCACTTTTACTCTCATGTTTTCCCCCTTTTCCGTCTATTTGCGGTCTCCATTGTCACTGTGATTGTCTTTATTATTTTTGCAATTTCTTTCTGGTTCCCTTTGTTTGAAGCCTTGACTTTGATTGTGTGTGGAGAGTGTTGAAGGGGTAGTGGAGGAAGCAATTGGGAGGTAGAGAAAAGCCAAGTGCCATTGGGAGGTAGAGAAAAGCCAAGTGCCAGAGTGTTTGAAGGAGGTGAAGTTTATTAATCTTACATTATCATCATTTAGGGATAGGTTCAAGAGTGGAGGTGGATGAGAAGGTTCTGAATCTCAAGAGTTTGATAAGGAGTATTACTGGGAAAGGGGTTATTTTGTATGTAGGAGATATTAAATGAACTATAGATTATAGAGAAAATTATTCAAGTAGTAAAATCAAATTAGGGGGTATTGTTGTCCAGTGGAGTATACGATTATGGAATTGGGGAAATTAGCACGTGGGAATTATGTGGGAGATCATCATCATTAACAAAAAGGAGTTGTTTGGATCCAAATTTACACGAGATGCAAAACTGGAAATCTATCTCTCTACAAATGCTATTGGCTATTCATTCTCTCACAATTGCCATAACAAAGCAATCGAATAAGGAAAATAGAAGATGGCAATTGAGGAGAGGCGAAGAAGACACGAGAAACAAAGAATCAAACATGGAGATGGAGGCGAGAGAACATGAGAAAGAAGAGAGAGGAGGAAGAAAGAGAAGAGAGAGAAGAGTGGGAGGTGACAAATATTAAAAAAAAATTATATTTTTACAAGTTATCTTGTCACCTCATATATTTAGTCAACTTTATTATTAAATTTATTAGATTTATAAATTAAGGGACCTTTTAAAACTATTCTTGAAAACTTGGGGCAAAATGACCAATTTGAAACATCAGAGACTAAACGCATCTATTCTTGAAAACTTAGGGACCAGAAGGATATTTTCTCCTTTTTTTTACTTATAGTACAATCATACACATATATTTATTTTAGTTTTATTTAATTTCATTATTGTTTTAGATAATTTATCTCCAACAACTCCTAAAAATAAGTTTTTAGCACTTTGGAAAGAAATTTTTCATTTTAAAATTGAAATTAAGTTATCAATTTTATTTTAATATATTATGTTGAAATAAAATAGGATTTTTTTGGATATTGTAGATTTTGTATTTTCCTTTTATATTCCCTAATATTTTTTTTCTTTTATAGATTTTGGGGTCTATTTATTTTTCCTCCTCTTGTACATTAGGTGTATCAAATTAATAAAAGAAAAAATTTCTATTGCAGTTTTTCCCCTTGTACTAGGGTTCTCCACGTAAACCTAGCATTCTCTTTTTTCTCTCTTCAATATGGTATCAAAGCGTGGTGATGAAACCCTAGAAACCCTAGCTGTCACTGATGAAAACGAACCTCAGCACAATCTGTCGTTGCCACCGCCATCACCGATGGAGACCATCACCACTGCCGAATTTGCCATCCAAGAAGCTGTTGACAGGTATGTTAGGCCCTCAGCCCGAGCGAAGTGGCGGTCTTCTTCCATAGTCTAGTCCCGTCGACGAGTTCCATGGCTGCTGCGAGTCAAAACCCTAATGTAGTTGCCACTTATATCCATAACGTTGCGTCGCTGATGAGGTCTGTAGTGGTCGCAACTCCTGCCGTTTAGAACGCCACCGCCATTGCTGTTGGGTCATTAAACCAGATACCGTCGTTGAAGTCTCGCGGGTCAACTCCTATTTTCGTCGTGGGTCCCTCACGGCGATGGGGTTTGGTGGCCAGCAGAGGTTCGGTTGTCTCCTAGAAGCTACTATTGGCGCAGCCCTCTATTCCGAAGTCGCCGGCATCCTTCACTTCCAACCACCGTGGCTATTGCCAGGTTTTTACTCGATTCCAACCGCTGCTACTATCGTAGGATCTAGTGGGTTCTCTTCACATATGATTCAACAACTTGCAAATCTTCAGGCAAGCTTCCAACAACAGATCGCCGCACTTAGGGCAGCGCTTAGCGCTTTGACCAATCTCGATCAAAGTACAGTAAATTCAAGTATCCAATCAGATCTACCGATGTATCCAGAGAGTCCGGTAATTGCTTTTCCTACCTTAACTACTGCACCTTATATGTCTGGACCAATGGGTAACTCCACAGGGCTAAATGTTGGTAAAAAGTTAAATGACCAGAATTATTTCTCCTACTCTCAGTCAATTAAAATGGTGCTTGAGGGGCGCCATAAATTTGGGTATCCAATTGGTGAGATACCGAAACCCAGACCGGGGATCCACAGAAGCGCATTTGGAAAGGAGAGGACTCTTTACTCCATTATATGTTGATTCACAATATGGAACTCCAAGTTGGAAAACCCCTTCTGTATGTTGCAACTACTCGAGATATCTGGGATGCTGTTCAGAAATTAAACTCCAAGAGACATAATGCATCACAGCTTTACACCATGCGAAAACAAATTCACAAATGCAAACAGTGGACTATAGATGTCACGTCATATTTAACAAATTGTCCCTTATTTGGCAAGAGATGGATTTATGTCAAAAACTTATCTGGGGTTGTCCTTGTAAGGGAGTTTAATATTATAAACTTGAGGAAATTGACTGTGTGTATGATTTTTTAGTAGGTTTAAATTCCAAGTTTGATGTCGTGCGAGGTCGAATACTAGGACAAAAACCGATATCGACCCTTATGGAAGTCTTTTCCAAAGTTTGTCTTGAGGAAGACAGATCCAGTGCTATTAACATCATAACTACTTTTGTGATTGACTTTGCCGCCTTTAGTGCTAAACCATCTGGTATCACTAGAGACAAACAAAATGGTAAACCGCCCCCAGTATGTGAACACTGCAAGATACCCTAGCATACAAAGGATCAGTGCTGGAAGTTACATGGTCGGCCCCCAAATGGCAGACGACGACCTTCGAACGACAAGCCTAACTCTAGCCGGGCTCTAGTGAGTGAAACTACTAGTGGCTCCCAGACACAACCTCAAGAGATCTGCCTAGTAGACACCAGTGCCTCCTCTCTTGGGGTGATTGCCCAATCAAGTACATCTCAATCCTTCAGTCTCCTCAATATTACTGGCAAGAAGCCCTAGATTCTTGATTCAGGTGTTATAGATCATCTGACTGGATCCTTTGACAACTTTCTTTTATATCATCCATATGCTGGAATGAGAAAATTTGAATTGCTGATGGAACCTTTGCTCTTGCTGCGGGCAAGGGTCACATTTATCCTTTTGATGGTCTGATATTACAAAATGTGTTGCACGTCCCTAAAATATCTTACAATTTATTGTCTATGAGTAAGATAATGAGAGATTTAAACTGTTATGTGGCGTTCTCATCGGATGATGTTGTTTTTCAGGACTTGAGCTTGGGGAAGATGATTGCCACTGCCCGGCATAATAAGGGACTCTATTTCCTTGATGATGATGAAGCTCTAAGCATAGTTATAGAACTAGTTTGTTGTCATCGTATTTCTCAACTTCTGAAAATGATTTATGTTGTGGCATTTTCGTTTTGGCCATCCTAATTTCCAATATATGAAATACTTATTTCCTCATTTGTTTAATAAAATTGACATCTCTTCTTTGTCCTGCAACATGTGTATTCGAGCAAAACACCATAGAGTCTCTTTTCTGTCCCAACCATACAAACCCTCTCAACTTTTCACCCTTATTCGCAGTGATGTTTGGGGTCCCTCGAAGGTTACTACCTCTTCGGGTAAGTGCTGGTTTGTGACCTTCATCGATGACCACACTTGCCTTACTTGAATCTTTCTTCTCACGATAAGTCTGAGGTCTCATCCATTTTCCAACAATTTTACATTACCATTGAGACTCAATTTAATGCCAAAATTGCTATCCTTCGAAGTGACAATGGTTGGGAATTCCTTACTAATACCTTGCGTGAGTTTTTGTCCAATAAAGGTATTGTTCATCAAAGCTCGTGTGCCTATACACCCCAACAAAATGGAGTGGCTGAAAGAAAAAATTGTCAGCTCCTCGAGGTTGTTTGGTCTCTCATGTTGTCTACCTCTCTTCCGTCTTACTTATGGGGGGATGCAGTCCTGATTGCTGCTCATCTTATAAATTGAATGTCTTCTCGTGTACTCAACTTCCAAACTCCTCTTGATTGCCTCAAAATATCTTACTCTACCACTCACCTTATACCTGATGTTCCTCTCCGGGTGTTTAGGTGCATTGCATTTGTCCATAGTTTTGGCCCTAACCAGATTAAGTTTACCCCCCATGCTCAGAAATGTGTCTTTGTTGGGTACCTTTTCCACTTGTATGGTTACAAATGCTTCCATCCTACTTCCCGGAAATACTTCATCTCTATGGATGTCACCTTCCTTGAAGATACACCTCTCTTTCCCGTTAGTCCTCTTCAGGGGAGAATAGTAGTGAAGAGACTAATTGTTCCAATCTCCTTCCTGAACTCATCTTGAGTACCCACAACATTATTCTACCCACCAGACAGGTTCCCTGGATAACTTACTACAGGAAGAATCTCATAAAGAAAATGGTGTTCCCTACTGACTCGCCGGCTCCGATCCAAGCATCTGAACCAACACAAGCTCAAGGTACTACTGACCCTGATATTAATACTATTTGTGTTGAAGATAATATTGTTGATTCGAAAAAATAGCTGGCAGAGAATAACAGAGTTGTTAGGAGTGATGAGGTGTCAATAGTAGTTCAGGAGATTGAGAATGAGGTCATGCCTAAAAAATCCACTACTGAAGAGGAACCCAACAAACCAGGAGAGTATGATGCATCCCTTGACATGCCCATTGCGCTGAGAAAGGGCACCAGGTTTTGCCCCAAGTATCCTATGTATAGCTTCCTTTATTATAATAATTTGTCTTCTAAATTCAGAGCGTTTACTGCCAACCTTGATACTGTAACAATACCAAAGAACATACATGTGGCTATGGAAATTCCTGAGTGGAAGGCTGCCGTCATGGAAGAAATGAGGGATCTTGAGAAGAATAATACATGGGAACGTGTAGCTCTTCCTAAAGGGCATAAAACAGTTGGGTGCAAATGGGTGTTCACAATGAAGTATAAATCTGACGGAACTCTTGATAGGTATAAGGTCAGGCTTGTAGCAAAAGAGTTTACTCAAACTTATGGGGTAGACTATTCTGAGACTTTCTCTCCTGTTGCGAAGTTAAACACGATCAAAGTTCTTCTGTCTGAAAGCAGAGACTGACCTCTTTATCTACTAGATGTAAAAAATGCACTTCTAAATGGTGACTTAGAAGAAGAGGTGTATACGAGCCCTCCTTCTGGCTTTGAAGCCCAGTTTGACTATCGTGTGTGTAAACTTAGAAAGGCCCTGTATGGGTTGAAACAATCACTGAGAGCGTGGTTCGAAAGATTTACTACCTTTGTTAAGTCCCAAGGCTTCTCTCAGGGACACTTTGATCACACTCTGTTTACAAAAAGGTCAGTCTCAGGTAAGGTTGTTGTTCTAATTGTGTATGTTGATGACATTATCCTATTAGGAGATGATACTACTGAAATTAACAAGCTAAAACAAAAAATGGTGGATGAATTTGAAATCAAAGACCTAGGAAACCAAAAGTATTTTCTTGGGATGGAGGTGGCAAGGTCAAGAGAAGGGATCTTAGTTTCACAATGGAAATATACTGATAACTTGTAGCAATACAAGTTATTATAGTCACTATTTGAATTAATTAGAGTAACTTTAGAGCTAAACGCATGATTTTGGTAGTTGAATTATGTAAAATGTATCACCATGCGTTGGCACTATTTACAAAAGAAAATATTTGAAAAATTATGAGCTTTTCTGTTCTTAACGCAGGATTAAGAAGAAAAGAAGCACAAATAACCTAAGTACTAGAGACGGGGCTGCTGCGAGAATAAATGGAAACCCATGCGTTGAAAAAAAGTAGATACAGACGCCTAGGCAAAAGCTGTCATATCATTATGCAAAAGGATAACACGTTATAAGATCATGGCAGAACCAATGGGCCGACAATGTGAAAAGACTACGCAGCAGGGCAGGGAATTTAATGCAAAGGTGTTAGGTCATCATGAGTTTCAACTTTTTAACGCCTATAAATAGCCCAAAGCTTCTCTAATCGTAAGAGGAGGAAAAAAGGAGAAAAAAAAGAGAGAAACGAGTTCAAGAGGCGAAAGCCCTGCACAAATCCTTCTCCACCATAACCAGCCTCCATTTCGAGCTCTTTTGAGAGAAGGATTCCAAAAACTTTCAAAATCGTCTCCCAGTGAGTGAGAATCTTCACTCTATGAACTTTATGTATCAGATAGCAACCATCTCAAGCCTCTATGAAGCAAGACGTTACCAGTGGCGGCTTGACGTCTTCCATTTCTGTTTTATCTCCATTTCCCTCCTTTTTACTTATGTTATGTTAATGACATTCGAGAGAATGGTTCATTTTCTTAATATGAGTTTGATTGACAATTATCTTTCATCTATTTCCATATTAAATATCTCACACCATGTTGTTTGAATGCTAAACGAGTTAGATGTTAGAGTTAGTTTTTCTTAAGCAATATGAAGTATGTTACATCCTGATTAATGTATTTTATTAGCTTGCATAGCTTTGTCTGACAAACAAATGTAGTAAGCACGACTATCTAGCTTGAGAGAGTAGATAGTTAATCTTTAGCATTTATCAAGACTAGATAAGGTGTAGAGATGTAGTTCATTTTTTGCCAATGCAAACTTACCATGCGTCTTAGAGATAAGATTAATGTGGCGTCGAAACATCAAGAGATGGATTCACAAACTCAGTTTGTAGGTATGTACTATACTTAGATAGGCTTAAGTAATAACTAGCTCCTGTGTTAACTCTACTTTTATCGCATGGTTCCATTCATTCTCAACGCATGCTATCTGACACTAAACGACATTTGACTACATCGTCGCGTCCACCTCATTGTTAGTTGTAGGAAATTTTATTCATTCTTTATGTATAATTTTAGATACATACAACCAACTCATGCACATATTACATGTATAGTTTACCTCATAGTCATGCATCTATTCTCAACGCCTATTTATTACAAATCTCTACGTTCGACCCTGGACTCACCAGGAAACCTATAAGAGCTTATACTTGGGCTTTTATACGCAAACTTGCTTAATCATGATCATACTTGAGTAATTCTCGATGCATCTTTGTACGAAAATTATCATATCTATTTTTGTGCAACAAACTAAGAAACTCAATCTAAATCGAAAATAGAAATCCAACAACAAGTTTTTGGCGCCGTTGCTAGGGATTTGAATTAATAAATCAGGTTTTGAAATATTTTCTTTCTATGCAGAAAATCTCAATCTTGATCTATGCAGAAAATCTCAATCTTGGGCCGTATAGAGCGTTTAGCCGAAGATGTACCTGACAGTTTATGAACAAAGAACATCATGCGTTCATTTCTGACCCTGAGATCGAGAGAACCTTTCGGAAAAGAAATAAGACATTTCAAAGGCGGCAACAATTGTACAGAGAGAAGAAAATGGAAAATCAAGCAAACAACGCCAATCAGCCTTTGAGAGCTAATAATGGGGCTAATGACAGACATGACAAAGCAATGAACCATGCGTTAGCCCAAGCGCATCTTCAAGCTCAGTTATAGATTAATCAACAAACTCATCTTATTCTATTGGCACATGATCGGAACCATCTGATCAGGGATTACGCGTTGCCAATCGTATATAATTTTTCACCTGGAATTATGCGACCCGCATCTCAAGGTTCGAGATTTGAAATGAAGCCAGTCATGCTTCAGATGCTACAAACAACAGGTCAGTTTAGGGGATCACCCGGTGAAGACCCTCATGCTCACCTAAAAAGCTTCATTGAAATCTATAATACCTTCGTCATCCCAAACATAAGTACAGATGAAATCCGGTTGACGTTGTTCCCATTCTCCCTCAGAGATGAGGCGAGACAGTGGACATATTCTTTGGAACCAGGTGAGATCACTACTTGGAACCAAATGATAGAGAAGTTTATGAAAAAGTTCTTCCCACCGACGGAGAATGCTCGGAGAAGAAGAGATATCGCCAACTTTCAACAAAAAGACAGAGAAACCCTAAACGATGCTTGGGCAAGATTTAAGAGATTGGTGAGAAACTATCCGCATAATGGTCTCCCTGACTGTGTTCAAATGGAGATATTCTATGATGGCTTGACCGAGGCATCTCAGACCACTGCAAATGCTGCCGTAGCGGGAGGACTACTTGATAAAACTTATACCGAGGCCAAGGACATTCTCGATAGAATATCAAAAAACCATGAGGATTGGGAGGACCACAGATAAAGCTGATCTAGCCGCAGGCAAAACAATGCATCAGGAGCATCAGAGCATAATAGTGTTGCTGCATTACAAGCTCAAGTCACCGCCATGACTAACCAGTTAACTATGGCCCTGAATCAGTCAAATACAAGAGGCGGCGGCCAAGTTAACGCAGTGAATCAACTGAATGCCGCAGGATACGTTGGATGCGGGGAGCCGCATACGTATGAGGTATGTCCACAGAACTCTCCATCTATATGCTTCATACGGAACAACCCGCATTCCAAAACCTACAACCCTAGCTGGAGGAATCATCTAAATTTCTCATGAGATGATAACCCCCAGCCTGAGCAGCAAGGTGCGCCCACGCACGAAAGGAGTGGATCATCTGGATTTTCCCATGGACATCAGAGACAAAATCCACATCAATCAACGCCTAGTCCATCATCATCCATGGAAGCTCTTCTGAAGATACATGCAGAAGAACGACGCCTTGATGCAAACCCAGGCGTTATCCATCAGGAATTTAGAGCTTCAGATTGGCCAGATCGCTGGAGAGCTTAAGAAGCGGCAGAAAGGATCTCTCCCGAGCAACACCGAAGCCCTGGCAGTTCAGGAAAAGAACAGTGTCAAGCTGTGACACTGCGAAGTGGAAGAGCCATGAATGAACTTCCCCGCCCAGGGAAGAAAACTTTAGCTAACGAGACTGAGAATCACTTAAACCAACTAAAGAACTCTCAACCCACAATTCATCTTTCCAATCCCACCATTGAATCTGATCATTCAACGCAACAAGAACAAGCTGACATGCAAAGAAGTTTATCAGGGAAAGATGCATCAACAAGCGTGTCAGTCGAGCTGCAAACGCCTCCTTATCCACAGCGGTTAAGAAGGAAGAAAAATAATGAGAGGCAATTCAAACGCTTCCTAGATGTACTTAAACAGTTGCACATCAACATCCCACTAGTGGAAGCGTTGGAACAAATGCCCACATATGCTAAATCCTCAAGGACATATTGTCTAAAAAGAGAAGAATAGGTGAATATGAAACCATAGCTCTAACACAAGAGTGCAGTGACATAGTCTGTGAATGCGTCCCCACAAAGATGAAAGATCCAGGGAGCTTCACCATTCCTTGTTCCATCGGAGGGGTTTACATAGGAAAAGCATTGTGTGATCTAGGGGCTAGCATTAATCTCATGCCCCTGTCATTATTCAACAAATTGGGGATAGCATCGCAGCCAAGAATAATTACCCTACAACTGTCATTATTCAAGGATGTGTTGGTAAAGGTAGCAAGTTTATTCTCTCTGCAGACTTCATTATCCTAGATTATGAAGCAGACAAGGACGTCCTTATCATACTTGGACGCCCATTTCTGTTGACAGGTCATACACTCATCGACGTTCACAAGGGGGAGATCATTATGAGAGTTAATGATCAGGAAGTGATTTTCAACGTCTTTAAGGCATTAGAGTATCCAGGAGAACAGGAGACCTGCCAAAAGCTCGACGCAGAGGATGAGTTGCATAGAATGTTGCTTGAAGAAGAAAATGATGAAAAGATCGCAAATCTGGATGCACAGCAGCCTGAACAATGTTGTGTTGTGGTCCATTCTGCTTTTGAATCCTTGACACCGAATCAGACCAACCAACGAACAAAACCATCTCTGGAAGAAGTGCTAGAACTGAAGTTAAAAGTGTTGCCAAACCACCTGAAGTATGCTTACTTAGGAGAAGGTAACTCTCTTCTAGTTATTATCTCAGCTGCTTTATCCTCTAATCAAGAATCAGCTTTGCTAATCATTCTTAAAAAGCACATTCGAGTTGTTGGATGGACGTTGGCTGATATCAAAGGGATAAGTCCCACCTACTACATTCATAAAGTTCGTCTAGAAGAAGGAAAAGATGGATCCATCGAGCCCCAAAGGTGGCTAAACCCAACAATGAAAGAAGTTGTCAAGAAAGAAGTGCTTAAATGGTTGGACACATGCGTTATCTTTTCCATCTCTGATAGTAAATGGGTAAGTCCTGTGCAATGCGTTCCCAAGAAAGGAGGTATGAATGTAGTCCCAAACAAGAATCACGAATTGATCCCCACCCGCACTGTCACGGGGTGGAGAATCTGCATGGACTACAAGAAACTCAACTCGGCGACGAAGAAGGATCATTTCCCATTACCTTTTATTGACCAAATGTTAGATAGACTTGTAGGAAATGAGTTCTTCTACTTCTTGGATGGCTATTCGCTACCACCAGATCATGATTGCTCTAGAAGACCAGGAGAAGACAACATTTACATGTTCTTATGGTACATTCGCATTCGACGCATGCCGTTTGGATTATGTAACGCCCCAGGCACCTTTCAGCGATGTACGATGGCAATCTTCTCTGAATTTTTAGAAGAATCTGTGGAGATATTCATGGACGATTTTTCGATCTTTGGAAATTCGTTTGAAGCATGTTTATCCAATTTAGAGAAAGTATTGAAAAGATGCAAGGACACCAACTTAGTGCTCAATTGGGAAAAACGTCACTTCATGGTGAACGAAGGAATTGTCCTCGGTCACAAAATATCCAAGAAGGGTCTTGAAGTCGATTAGGCCAAAATTAAAATCGTGGAGAAGCTCCTGCCTCCTACAAATGTAAAGACACTTCGCAGCTTCTTGGGACATGCAGGTTTTTATAGAAGATTCGTCAAGGACTTTTCAAAAATTGCATGCCCCTTAAGCTCATTGCTGGAGCAGAACCGACCCTACAAGTTTGATGAAGAATGCCTCAAGGCGTTTGAGACTCTGAAATCAGCATTAGTGTCAGCACCAATTGTAATCGCCCCAGACTGGTCGCAACCATTCGAGCTAATGTGTGATGCTAGCGCCTATGCGATAGGAGCTGCGTTGGTTCAACGCAGAGACATAATGTTGCATCCTATAGCCTACGCCAACAAAACTTTCTACGCAGCCCAAGCGAATTACACCGCTACAGAGAAAGAATTGCTAGCAGTAGTGTTCGCTATTGAAAAATTCAGAGCATACCTTCTAGGGTCCACAGTCATTATCCACACTGACCACTCAGCTATCCAATACTTGATGACTAAAAAAGATGCCAAGCTGAGGCTCATCCAATGGGTTCTGCTTCTTCAAGAGTTCGACACAAAAATAGTTGATCGCAAAGGTACAGAGAACAACGTGGCAGATCATCTTTCCAGACTTGAGAATATGGAACATGATCAAAAACAACTGGACGTTAACGCAAGCTTTCCAGATGAAGCTGTATTAAAAGTCACAGAATCCGCGCCATGGTATGCAGAGACTGTCAACTTCTTGGTGTGCAAGCAATTTCCCGAAGATTTCAACGGACAGCAGAATAAGAAATTGATGCATGATGCGAAGTTCTATTATTGGGACGACCCCCAACTCTACAAAAGGGAGCTGGATCAAATCTTCAAACTCTGCATCCTAGAGACTTCATATCAACGCATCCTATCTCAATGTCACGACTCCCCCTATGGAGGACATTTTGGAGGACAACGAACTGCAGCTAAGGTCTTACAAAGCAGATACTTCTGGCCAACTCTTTTTAGAGACGCTAGGGACTATGCGATCAGGTGCGATAGATGTCAACGCACTAGAAATATATCAAGTCGAAACGAAATGCCACTTACCTCTATCTTAGAAGTTGAGCTCTTTGACGTTTGGGGTATTGATTTTATGGGCCCATTTCCACCATTAAACGACCACAACTATATACTGGGAGCTATGGATTATGTATCAAAATAGGTCGAAGCAATCTCTTGCGCTAAGAATGATGCGGCGACAGTCTGAAATTTTCTTCAGAAGAATATATTCACAAGATTTGGAACGTCGAGAGCCCTGATTAGTGATGAAGGTACGCATTTCATTAATAAAATCATTTCCAAGTTGCTAATCAAATACAATGTACATCATAGGGTGGCAACTGCATACCACCCGCAGACAAATGGGCAGGCAGAAGTCTCCAATAGAGAGTTGAAAACTATTTTGGAAAAAGTGGTTAACTCCTCTCGAAGGGACTGGGCGTCCAAATTGGACGAAGCGTTATGGGAATATCGGATAGCATTCAAAACGCCTCTCAGAATGTCACCGTACACGCTGGTCTTTGGAAAGGCATGCCACTTGCCGTTGGAGCTAGAACACAAAGCATTATGGGCTGGCAAGAGATTGAATATGGACCTGAAAGCAGCTAGAGAAGCGCATTAGCTTCAATTGAATGAATTGGAGGAATGGAGATTGCAAGCCTATGAGAATGCAAAGATATACAAAGAGCGAACAAAGCGTTGGCACGATCAACGCATCAGTAAGAAATTTTTGCATGTAGGTCAAAAGGTCCTCCTTTTTAACTCAAGACTGCGTTTATTTCCAGGAAAATTAAGAACAAGATGGTCTGGTCCTTTCGTGATCAAGGAAATCTTTCCTCATGGTGCTGTAGAGCTGATGAATGAAGACGGCACCAACGCATTCAAAGTTAATGGTCAGTGCGTGAAGCCATATTATGGAGACTGCCTTGAACGAGACAAAGTAGCCATTGACCTAGAAAAGATAGAATGAGGAAAAGATGGACGCGTCCTGCGTTGACAATAAACACATATATCCCAGGGACGCATCCTAACTTTTGTACCTTAATTGCTTTTGTCCTTAAGGAATTTATTTTATTTTATTTTATTTTATTTTTTATCTGCTTTGAAAAATTTTGTTCGGATGCTATCTATCATTTTGCAATGAGTGAAAATTGAACTCATATTCAAATCCAAGGCGTCGACATCGAAACGATGCGACACGAGTAGCTCGACACCTAGGGGGGAATCTGAAGCGATTCTATCTCATCGCTATCAGATCAAGAATCCAAAAAGCGAACTGCCCTTAAGTCGGCTGTCGTCGACAAGTGTCAGACCATTCAATGCGGCTATGATGTCATGCATTGAGCCGATAACCCACGTGCTCAGCTAAAACCCTTTATAAACCCCTCTTCAACCCTTTTTTTTTCGAGTTACACTTCCTTTCTCTCCGAATTTTTCGATAACTTGCACGATTTCCGGCTTATTCGAAATGATCTCCCGACTCTCACTCACTTTTCTCTCTTTTTACCTATACCCTTCCCATGGCTTCCAGCAACCCACCTCCTCTAAAAGCCCTAAACCTATGGCTTCATCCTCGAGGCATGGTAGTCGGAATCTGTTTACCACTACCACCACACTTGAACCCCTTGTCATTGTTCGCCCCAATAGTCCTGAGTTGGAGGCGACATCAGCCCCATCTCCGCCACGCTCCAGGGACCTGTCTGAAGCTCAAGAGGTGGGGAGGAATGACGAGTCCACCGTTTTCGGATATATTCTAGACACCATTCATGAAGAAGACGATGCCTGGTTGGACAGGTTAGTCGACCAGAGGATGAAAAATGAGTCGCGTGGGTCTGTCCCTGCGATGAGTGGTCTTGAGGAGTCGGACTCCGATGAAAGGCTTATTGGAAAGGTAATAGCGGCGGTAGAAAAGAAGAAGTCCGCCACGAAAAGGAAAATAAGGCCAATAAGGGCTAGGGAAGAAGAAGCGGAGGAAGATGTACCTCCCCTAAGAAGGAAAACTGAAAAAGTAAAGGATGTGGGGACATCTGAGGCTATCGCATCATCTTTTGCCGCATCATCTGTTGAGCGGTTAGCAGCGAAGGCGGTAGAGAAGTCTAAGAAGCTGAAAGACGACATCAAAAAAATGAAAGAAAGGACGGAGTCATTTCTCGCCGCAAAGAAAAGAAGAAAAGAGGAAATCGTATCTGGCAAACAAGCTGCAAGGAGACCGCCAGAAAAATCGAGTTTCTCCGTCGCATAGCCGAGATCGCAACAGAATTAGAAGTTGAGTTGGAAGTGACTGATGCGGAGAAGCTACCCAAAGCTGAACGCATCAAACAAAACGTGAAAAAAATAAGGGAGGTGAAGAAAGAAAAAGAGATAGAAATAACCAAGGAGAAGCTATCGGAGAAAAGGAGGAAAATTGAGGTGGCTAAGGCACCTGCAGTGGTTATAAGGGACGTGGACGCAGGCAGAGCAAGAAGAGCGCCTACTAGTCCCATCAATAGGAACGAGAAGGGAAAAGAGAAATTGGTTGAGGAACCAACAAAGGAGGCGGCGAAGAGCCAAAAGAAACAATTAAGTGGGCTCTATACTGAAGTGGGATTTCTCCCTGAGCCAATTGAGCTGGCCGCCTTCATTATACAAGGAGTTGATGCAATGGGTTGGAAGCAATTTTGTGAAAGTGCCCAAGTCATCCAACCCACCGCCGTAGAGGCATTTTACGAAGGAACCATTCACCGTAAGGCACACAAAGTCAAAGTTGAAGATGAGGTGATTTCCTTCGAGCCTCAGGAAATCAACGGGTTGTTTGATCTTCCCGACATCGTGGCGGCAGAGGGTAATAGAATAATGTCGACGCCTACAGAAGCCGAAATGAATGACGCCCTTACAACCATCGACAAACCGGGGTCAGAGTGGAACACTTCTCCAAAGGGCATTGAGTCATTGGCGCCAACTTGCTTGATCGCCGAGGCCAACTTGTGGCTTTACTTCATCAAGCGATCGCTAATCCCCACAAAGCACAACGCCTCAATTTCAAGGGATCGTGCCATGGTCCTTTACTGCATCATGCGGGGAATTCGGCTAGACGTGGGATGCATCATTGCCCCACAGATTCGGGGGTTGTCTTTCGAACCAAGGGGTCAACTATTCTTCCCCTTTCTTGTGACAAGACTGTGCGCCAAAGAAGAATTCATGGAAGATGCACCAGTCAGAGCAGTAAATGAAGTCCTTTCAGCCCAAAGTCTCAGACGGATATTAAAGGACTCACCGCATCTGCTTGAGGCGGCCAACTCAAATAAGAGGCCAACCAAGTCACAAGAACCATCATCCCCCCACCCTCCTCAACCCAAGAAGAGGAAACTTGTCAAGAAGAATTTTGAGATTAAGGCGTCGAGTTCACAACCTAGTGAAGCCGAAGAAGCTGTTCAGCTCGACGCCAACACACAAGCCTTGACCATTTATACTCTTCCCATCGACCCAATCTCTAACGAGCCCTCTTCACCACCAACTTCCCCTTCCCCTTCCCCGAAAATCCAAAAAGAGCCACTTCATGTACCCACCACCCAACGCGGCCTCCCATCACCTCTCCACCTTCCTATCGCAGACTTAGATGTAGAGTCGAAAGAAGTGTTGCCGCCTTCTTCGCCCCACCTGGAGTTAACCCTCTCCCCACCTCAATCATCTACCTATAGAGAGGCTCCACCATCACCCCCACCACCCGTTGAGCCGACCCTGACTTTGGATCCTGAGGAGTCAGCACCCTTTCAATTCTCATCGCCTCACCATGAACCTCAATATTCCAATCTTCCAACTCCACCAACTACTGAACCTTCTGCCCGCCCAACTTCTCAACCGCAGGTAGAAGCAACTCCAAGCTCGCATCATCAAGAAGAACCATATCAATTACGGCACGCCTCTGCTCCACTGCAGTTTGTTGATTTGAGTCTAGATGATTTGCTGCAGTACTTGGATGATGGGATCCTTCCCCCGTCATGGGAGACCTAGATGAAATTCGGCACAAGGAGATGGAAAGTCTCCAGCGGTAAGAAGAGTTAGCTCAACAAGTTTCACAATTGGGTCAGCAAGTGACTCAGATGGCGCAGCAACAATTGGAGCTTCAGAGTTTTGTTCAACGCAAAGCTCAGCGTCAGGATGAACAATTCAGCACTATGATGAATTACATTTATGAAGTGTTTGTCCAACGCGTCCCAGCGCCAGTTATTCCTCCTTCCTTTCAGCAACCCTTTCAGTTCAACGATCCAAATCCTCCCCTTGCAGACAACAATGACAACGCCCCGGGAGAACTTAAATTTGAGGGTGTTCTTTGGGATTTTTACTTCTTTTCTTACGTTTATTCCTTTGATTTTTTTGTAATTAGTACAACGCATAGTACTTTTGTATCAATGCCATATTCAATTCATGAATCTTTTTGTTCTGTTTAGTTTGTGCTTTCAATTATTTCTAGCTTTATTATTTTCTCCCCCTTGTTTTTGTTTCTGCATCCAACCTCAATGATTATATTTATGCACTTCCCCTGTAGACTTATTGAGATAAGAGGATTAACTCACAAGCCTTAGGATATTACACTTGGTAAATTACTTCCAAGAGTTAGTATGCGTTGCAAGCTTTGCTTCAAACCTCTTTTACAAATTTTTCTAAGGCAATCTCACAACTCGATTTCAGCAATGAGGACCTTGCTGCCTTCCAATTTGGGGGTAAGAACGGTTTGAGTCATGCGTTCAGAATTCATAAAACACAAATAAAAATAAAATACAATAAAATGGTATAACTATATTTCCGTGGACAAACAACTCTGCTGACAGCGCACAAAATTAGCCTGTTAAGAGTTGAGTTGAGAATGACTCGTTACCCCCATAATCGAAGGTGAGAGTCCAAGATCAGTGAAAAATAAATAAATGGTACCACCTTTCTTACAGTTCTCTGGGGGACATCACATGTCGTACTCTATCAAAATTTTCTCGACGCAACCAAAAAGGAATACGACAAGTACCGAGTTGTGAAAGAATATTTGCTCGATGTTGGCTGCCTCCATGCACCCCATCGTTGGTATGTCAAAACGAAGGTAGATAGCCCAGATCAACGCAAGTCCACTTCAAAATATATATATATATATATATATATATATACATATACATATATATAAATAAAAAATAAATAAATAAATAAAATAATAGAAACCTTATGAATGAATGAACTCCAAGGCACATTACTAAAATGAGGACATCAGACTGGCTGGAAATGAGTAAGGGCATTTTTTAGGAATAAGCTTGCCGCATCTAAAAATGAGAAGTACTTTCAAAAGCGTCAATTGAAAAAAAACTTAGTGTGGTTATCTGATTGTTGATATAGTCAAGGAATAGAAGGCATGTTGAGAAGGTGAGCTTTTACTTAGACTTGGGCTGTAGAATTTAATAAATCTTCAAATAAATGTTTTGAGAACAAACATTAACTCGAATTTGGGGGTGTGATAACTTGTAGAAATACAAGTTATTATAGTTACTATTTGAATTAATTAGAGTAACTTTAGAGCTAAACGCATGATTTTGGTAGTTGAATTATGTAAAATGTATCACCATGCGTTGGCACTATTTACAAAAGAAAATACCCGAAAAATTATGAGCTTTTCTATTCTTAACGCAGGATTAAGAAGAAAAGAAGCACAAATAACCTAAGTACTAGAGACGGAGCTGCTGCGAGGACAAATGGAAACTCATGCGTCGAGACTATGCGTTGAGACCATGCGTTGAGAAAAAGTAGATACAGACGCCTGGGCAAAAGCTGTCATATCATTATGCAAAAGGATAACACGTTATTAGATCATGGCATAACTAATGGCGACAATGTGAAAAGACTACGCAGCAGGGCAGGGAATTTAATGCAAAGGTGTCAGATCATCATGAGTTTCAACTTTTTAACGCCTATAAATAGCCCAAACCTTCTCCAATCGTAAGAGGAGGAAAGGAGGAGAAAAAAAAGAGAGAAACGAGTTCAAGAGGCGAAAGCCCTGCACAAATCCTCCTCCACCATAACCAGCCTCCATTTCGAGCTCTTCTGGGAGAAGGATTCTGAGAACTTTCAGAATCGTCTCCCAGTGAGTGAGAATCTTCACCTATGAACTTTATGTATCAGATAGCAACCATCTCAAGCCTCCATGAAGCAAGACGTTGCCAGCGGCGGCTTGACATCTTCCATTTCTGTTTTATCTCCATTTCCCTCCTTTTTACTTATGTTTTGTTAATGACATTCAAGAGAATGGTTTATTTTCTTAATATGAGTTTGATTGACAATTATCTTCCATCTATTTCCATATTAAATATCTTACTCCACGTTGTTTGAATGCTAAATGAGTTAGATGTTAGAGTTAGTTTTTCTTAAGCAATATGAAGTATGTTACATCCTGATCAATGCATATCATTAGCTTGCATAGCTTTGTCTGACAAACAAATGTAGTCAGCACGACTGTGTAGCTTGAGAGAGTAGATAGTTAATCTTTAGCATTTATCAAGACTAGATGAGGTGCAGAGATGTAGTTCATCTTTTGCCAATGCAAACTTACCATGCTTAGAGATAAGATTAATGTGGCGTCAAAACATCGAGAGATGGATTTACAAACTTAGTTTGTAGGTATGTACTTATACTTAGATAGGCTTAAGGAATAACTAGCTCCTGCGTTAACTCTACTTTTATCGCATGGTTCCATTCATTCTCAACGCATGCTATCTGACACTAAACGACATTTGACTAACCATCGTCGCGTCCACCTCATTGTTGGTTGTAGAAAATTTTATTCATTCTTTATGTATAGTTTTAGATACATACAACCAACTCATGCACATATTACATGTATAGTTCACCACATAGGCATGCATCTATTCTCAATGACTAGTTATTACAAATCCCTACGTTCGACCCTAGACTCACCAGGAAACCTATAAAAGCTTATACTTGGGCTTTTATAGGAAAACTTGCTTAATCATGATCATACTTGAGTAATCTCGACACATCTTTGTACGGAAATTATCATATCTATTTTTGTGTAACAAGCTAAGAAACTCAATCTAAATCGAAAATAGAAATCTAACATATACTATTGATCTTCTGAAGGAAACAGGTATGACTGGATGCAGGCCTGCTGACACCCCTATTGAGTCTAATGCCAAATTGGGAGAGTCTGTTGACAAAGTTCCTGTTAATAACGAAAGGTACCAACGTCTAGTTGGAAGACTAATTTACTTAGCTCACACTAGAGCAGACATTTCCTATGTTGTCAGTGTTGTTAGCCAGTTTATGTAGGCTCCCTATGAATAACACATGGAAGTTATAAACAGGATTCTGAGATATTTGAAAAGCACTCCAGGAAAAAGGCTTGATGTTTAGAAAATCTGACAGGAAATGCATTGAAGCCTATACCGATCCTGATTGGGCAAGATCAGTGATTGACAGAAAATCTACATCTGGGTACCATACCTTTATTTGGGTTGTAACATGGAGAAGTAAGAAGCAAAGTGTGGTTGCTAGAAACAGTGTTGAAGCTGAATATAAAGCTATGAGTTAGGGCATTTGTGAAGAAATCTGGTTGAAGAAAGTTCTATCCAATCTTCACCAAGATAATGACTTACCAATGAAACTCTATTGTGATAATAAGGTTGCTATTAGCATTGCAAACAATTCGGTTCAACATGATAAAACAAAACATGTGAAGATTGATAGACACTTCATAAAGGAGAAACTAGAAAATAGAAGTATCTGTATTCCGTATATTCCTTCTAGCCAACAAGTTGCTGATGTTCTCACCAAAGGGTTACTTAACCAGAGCTTTGACTCATGTGTTAACAAGATGTGTCTCATTAATATCTACATCCCATCTTGAGGGGGAGTGTTGAAAATAAAAGAGGATCTTTTGGGATATTGTAGATTTTGTATTTTACTTTTATATTCCCTAATATTTTTTTCTTTTTATAGATTTGGGGTCTCTATTTATTTTTCCTCCTCTTGTACATTGGGTGTATCAAATTAATAAAAGAAAAAATTTCTATTGTGGTTTTTTCTCCCTGTACTAGGGTTTTCCACATAAACCTAGTGTTCTCTTTTTTCCCTTTTCAATATATTAAAATAATTGAATCAAATTTTTACATATTAACATTTTACTTCTTTTAAAATAAAAACATAAAATAAATTAACCAAGTAACTGTTATTGGATTTCTATTTTCGAGTTAGATTGAGTTTCTTAGCTTGCTGCACTAAAATAGATATGATAATTTCCGTACAAAGATGGGTCAAGAATTACTCAATTATGATCATGATTAAGCAAGTTTTCCTATAAAAGCCCAAGTATAAGCTCTTATAGGTTTCCTGGTAAGTCCAGGGTCGAACGCAGGGATTTGTAATAACTAGGCATTGAGAATAGATGCATGATTATGCGGTGAACTATATATGTAATATGTGCGTGGGTTGGTTGTATGTATCTAAAACTATACATAAAGAATGAATAAAATTTCCTACAACTAACAATGAGGTGGACGTGGCGATGGTTAGTCAAATGTCGTTTAGTGTCAGATAGCATGCGTTGAGAATGAATGGAACCATGCGATAAAAGTAGAGTTAACGCAGGAGCTAGTTATTACTTAAGCCTATCTAAGTATAAGTACATACCTACAAACTGAGTTTGTGAATCCATCTCTCGATGTTTCGACGCCACATTAATCTTATCTCTAAGACGCATGGTAAGTTTGCATTGGCAAAAGATGAACTACATCTATGCACCTCATTTAGTCTTGATACATGCTAAAGATTAACCATCTACTCTCTCAAGCTAGACAATCGTGCTTACTACATTTGTTTGTCAGACAAAGCTATGCAAGCTAATGATATGCATTAATCAGGATGTAACATACTTCATATTGCTTAAGAAAAACTTTAACATACTTCATATTGCTTAAGAAAAACTAACTCTAACATCTAACTCATTTAGCATTCAAACAACATGGTGTGAGATATTTAATATGGAAATAGATGGAAGATAATCGTCAATTAAACTCATATTAAGAAAATAAACCATTCTCTCGAATGTTGTTAACAAAACATAAGTAAAAAGGAAGGAAATGGAGATAAAACAGAAATGGAAGACGTCAAGCCGCCACTGGCAACGTCTTGCTTCATGGAGGCTTGAGATGGTTGCTATCTGATACATAAAGTTCATAGGGTGAAGGTTTTCACTCATTGGGAGACGATTCTGAAAGTTCTTAGAATCCTTCTCTCAAAAGAGCTCGAAATGGAGGCTGGTTATGGTGAAGGAGGATTTGTGCAGAGCTTTCGCCTCTTGAACTCGTTTCTCTCTCTCTTTTCTCTCCCCCTTTCGATTGGAGAAGCTTTGGGCTATTTATAGGAGTTGAAACTCATGATGACCTGACACCTTTGCATTAAATTCCCTGCCCCACTATGTAGATTTTTCACATTGTCGGCCCATTGGTTCTGCCATGATCTGATAACGTATTGTCCTTTTTGCATAATAACATGACAGCTTTTGCCTAGGCATCCGTATCTACTTTTTCTCAATGCATGGTCTCAACACATAGTCTCGACGAATGGGTTTCCATTTGTTCTCGCAATGCTTCGTCTCTAGTACTTGGGTTATTTGTGCTTATTTTCTTCTTAATCCTTCGTTATGAAAAGAAAAGCTCATAATTTTTCAGATATTTTCTTTTGTAAATAGTGCCAACGCATGGTGATACATTTTGCATAATTCAACTACCAAAATCATGCGTTTAGCTCTAAAGTTACTCTAATTAATTCAAACAGTGACTATAATAACTTGTATTTCTACAAGTTATTACACCCCCAAATTTGAGTTAATGTTTGTCCTCAAACATTTATTTGAAGATTTATTAAATTCTACAGTCCAAGTCTAAGTAAAAGCTCACCCTCTCAACATGCCTTCTATTCCTTGACTATATCAACAATCAGATAACCACACCAAGTTCTTTTTCAATTGACGCTTTGAAAGTACTTCTCATTTTTAGATGCGGGCAAGCTTATTCCTCAAAAATGCTCTTACTCATTTTCAGCCAATCTAATGTCCTCATTTTAGTAATGTGCCATGGAGTTCATTTATTCATAAAGTTTCTTTTTTTTTTTTTTTTTTTTTTTT
>QLSR01001495.1:610523-643047 GCA_031780015.1 Citrullus colocynthis
TTTTTTTTTTTTTTTTTTTTTTTTTGATGTGGACTTGCATCGATCCTGGCTATTTACCTTCGTTTTGACATGCCAACGATGGGGTGCATGGAGGCAGCCAACATCGAGCGAATACCCTTTCACAACTCGGTACTTATTGCGTTCCTTTTTAGTTCCGTCGACAGTGGTGCCATTTATTTATTTTTTGCTGTTCCTGGACTCTCACCTTCGATTATAGGATGTAACGAGCCATTCTCAACTCAACTCTTAACAGGCTAATTTTGTGCGCTGTCAGCGGAGTTGTTTGTCCACGGAAATATATTTATACCATTTTTTTTTTTATTATTATTTGTGTTTTATGAATTCTGAACGCATGGCTCAAACCTTTCTTACACCCAAATTTGAAGGCAGCAAGGTCCTCATTGCTGAAATCGAGTTAAGAGATTGCCTTAGAAAAATTTTGTATAAGAGGTTTAAGGCAAAGCTTGCAACGCATACTAACTCTTGAAAGTAATTTGAAGTGTAATATCTTAAGGCTTGTGAGTTAATCCTCGTAATTCAATAAGTCTACAGGGGAAGTGCATAAATATCATCATTGAGGTTGGACGCAGAAACAAAAACAAGACGGAGAAAATAATAAAGCGCGAAATAATTGAAAGCACAAACTAAAGAGAACAAAAAGATTCATGAATTGAATATGGCATTGATGCAAAAGTACTCTTTGTTGTACTAATTACAAGAAAATCAAAGGACTAAACGTAAGAAAAGAAAGAAAAATCCCAAAGAACACCCCCAAATTTAAGTTCACCCCGGGGAGTTGTCATTGTTGTCTGCAGGGGGAGGATTTGGATCGTTGAACTGAAGGGGTTGCTGAAGGGAAGGAGGAATAACTGGCGCTGGGATGCGTTGGACGAACACTTTATAAATGTAATTCATCATAGTGCTGAATTTTTCATCCTGACGCTGAGCTTTGCGTTGAACAAAACTCCGAAGCTCCAATTGTTGCTGCGCCATCTGAGTCACTTGCTGACCCAATTGTGAAACTTGTTGAGCTAACTCTTCTTGTCGCTGGAGACTTTCCATCTCCTTGCGCCGAATTTCATCTAGGTCTCCCATGACGGGGTGAAGGATCCCATCATCCAAGTACTGCAGCAAATCATCCAGACTCAAATTAACAAACTGCAGTGGAGCAGAGGCGTGTCATAATTGATATGGTTCTTCTTGATGATGCAAGCTTGGAGTTGCTTCTGCCTACGGTTGAGAAGTTGGGCTGGCAGAAGGTTCAGTAGTTGGTGGAGTTGGAAGATTGGAAGATTGAGGTTCATAGCAAGGCGATGAGAATTGGAAGGACGCTGACTCCTTAGGATCCAGAGTCAGGTCGGCTCAACTGGTGGTGGGGGTGATGGTGGAGCCTCTCTATAGGTAGATGATTGAGGTGGGGAGAGGGTTAACTCCATGTAGGGCGAAGAAGGCGGCGACACTTCCTTCGACTCTTCATTTAAGTCTGCGATAGGAAGTTGGAGAGGCTGTGGGAGGCCGCGTTGGGTGGTGGGTACATGAAGTGGCTCTTTTTGGATTTTCGAGGAAGTTGGTGGTGAAGAGGGCTCCTCAGGGATTGGGTTGATGAGAGGAGTATAAATGGTCAAGGCTTGTGTGTTAGCGTCGAGCTGAACAGCTTCTTCAGCTTCACTAGGTTGTGAACTCGACGCCTTAATCTCAAAATTCTTCTTGACAAGTTTCCTCTTCTTGGGTTGAGGAGGATGGGGGGATGATGGTTCTTGTGACTTGGTCGGCCTCTTTTTTGAGTTGGCCGCCTCAAGTAGATGCGGTGAGTCCTGTAATATCTGTCTGAGACTTTGGGCTGAAAGGACTCCATTTACTGCTTTGACTGGTGCATTTTCCATGAATTCTGCGTTGGCGCACAGTCTTGCCACAAGAAAGGGGAAGAATAGCTGACTGCTTGGCTTGAAAACAACCCCCGAATCCGTGGGGCAATGATGCATCCCACGTCTAGCCGAATTCTCCGCACTGATGCAGTAAATGGCCATGGCACGGTCCCTTGAAATTGAGGCGTCATGCGTTGTGGGGATTAGCGACAGCTTGATGAAGTAAAGCCACAAGTTGGCCTCGGCGATCAAGCAAGTTGGCACCAATGTCTGAATGCCCTTTGGGGAAGTGTTCCACTCTGACTCCGGTTTGGCGATGGTTGTAAGGGCGTCATTCATTTCTGCTTCTGTAGGCATCGACATTATTCTATTACCCTCTGCCGACACGATGTCGGGAAGATCAAACAACCCGTTGATTTCCTGAGGCTCGAAGGAAACCACCTCATCCTTGCGGTGAATGGTTCCTTCGTAAAATGCCTCCACGGTGGTGGGTTGGATGACTTGGGCGCTTTCACAAAATTGCCTCCAATCCATTGCGTCGACTCCTTGTATAATGAAGGCGGGCAGCTCAATTGGCTCAGGAAAAAATCTCATTTCAGTATAGAGCCCAGTGAGTTGTTTCTTTCGGCTCTTCGCCGCCTCCTTTGTTGGTTCTTCAACCAATTTCTCTTTTCCCTTCTCGTTCCTATTGATGGGACTAGTAGGCGCTCTCCTTGCTCTGCCTATGTTCACGTCCTTTATAACCACTACAGGTACCTTAGCCACCTCAGTTTTTCTCTTTTTCTCCGGTAGCTTCTCCTTGGTTATTGCTACCTATTTTTCTTTCTTCTTCACCCCCCTTATTTTTTTTCACGTTTTGTTTGATGCGTTCAGCCACCTCAGTTTTTCTCTTTTTTTCTTTTTTTCACGTTTTTTTTTTCACGTTTTGCTACCTATTTTTTGACTCCTTGTATAATCAACTTCTAATTCCATCGCGATCTCGGCTATGCAACGGAGAAACTCGACTTTTCTGGCGACCTCCTTGGCAGCTTGTTCGCCAGATGCGATTTCCTCTTTTCTTCTCTTCTTTGCGGCGAGAAACGACTCCGTCCTTTCTTTCATTTTTTTTTAATGTCGTCTTTCAGCTTCTTGGACTTCTCTGCCGCCCTTCTGCTAACCGCTCAATAGATGATGCCGCGAAAGATGATGCGATAGCCTCGGATGTCCCCGCATTCTTTACTTTTTCATTTTTCCTTCTTAGCAGAGGTACATCTTCCTCGGCTTCTTCTTCCCTGGCTCTTATTGGCCTGATTTTCCTTTTCGTGGCGGACTTCTTCTTTTCCACCGCCACTATTACCTTTCCAATAGGTCTTTCATCGGAGTCCGACTCCTCAAGACTACTCATCGCAGGGACTGACCCACGCGACTCATTTTTCATCCTTTGGTCGACCAACCTGTCCAACTAGGCATCGTCTTCTTCATTAATTGTGTCTAGAATATCTCCGAAGACGGTGGACTTGTCATTTTCTCCCACCCCTTGCGCTTCAGACAGGTCCCTGGAGCGTGGCGGAGATGGGGCTGATGTCGCCTCCAACTCAGAACTATTGGGGCGAACAATGGCAAGAGGTTCAGGTGTGGTGGAAGCAGTGGACAGATTCCGACTACCATGCCTCGAGGATGAGGCCATAGGTTTAGGGCTTTTGGAGGAGGTGGGTTGCTGGGAAGCCATGGGAAGGGTATAGGTGAAAAGAGAGAAAAGTGGGTGAGAATCGGAACATCTTTTCGAATAAGTTAGAAATCGCGCCAGTTATCGAAAAATTCGGAGAGAAAGGAAGCATAACTCGAAAAAGGGTTGAAGAGGGGTTTATAAAGGGTTTTAGCAACCATGTCATTATGCATGGGTTTATAAAGATTTCTTAAGAAAGGTTTTAGCTGAGCACATGGGTTATCGGCTCGATGCGTGACACCATAGCCGCATTAAATGGTCTGACACCCATCGACATCAGCCGTCGGAAGCGCAGTCAGCTTTTCAAATTCTTGATCTGATAGCGATGTGACAGAATCGCTTCAGATTCCCCCTTAGGCGTCAAGCTAATTGTGTCGCATTGTTTTGATGTCGACGCCTTGGAATTGAATTTGAGTTCAATTTTCACTCATCACAAAATGATAGATAGCATCCAAACAAAATTTTTCAAAGCAGATAAAAAAATAAAATAAATAAAATAAATTTTAAAAAAAAATTAAGACAAAAGCAATTAAGGTACAAAAGTTAGGATACGTCCTTGGGATATATGTGCTTATTGTCAACGCCGGACGCGTCCATCTTTTCCTCATTCTATCTGTTTTAGGTCAACGGCTACTTTGTCTTGTTCAAGGCAGTCTCCATAATATGGCGTCACGCGTTGACCATTAACTTTGAATGCGTTGGTGTCGTCTTCATTCATTAGCTCTACAGCACCATGGGGAAAGATTTCCTTGATCACTAAAGGACCGGACCATCTTGTTCTTAATTTTCCTGGAAATAAACGCAGTCTTGAGCTAAAAAGGAGGACCTTTTGACCTACATGCAAAGATTTCTTACTGGTGCGTTGATCATGTCAACGCTTTGTTCGCTCTTTGTATATCTTTGCGTTCTCATAGGCTTGCAATCTCCATTCCTCCAATTCATTCAATTGAAGCTGACGCACTTCTCCAGCTGCTTTCAGGTCCATATTCAGTCTCTTGGCAGCTTACAATGCTTTGTGTTCTAGCTCCAACGGCAAATGGCATGCCTTTCTAAAGACCAGCGTGTACGATGACATTCCGAGAGGCGTCTTGAATGCTGTCCGATATGCCCATAACGCCTCGTCCAATTTGGACGCCCAGTCCTTTCGAGAGGAGTTAATCACTTTTTCCAAAATAGTTTTCAACTCTCTATTGGAAACTTCTACCTGCCCATTTGTTTGCGGGTGGTATGCAGTTGCCACCCTATGATGTACATTGTATTTGATTAGCAACTTGGAAATGATTTTATTAATGAAATGTGTACTTTCATCGCTAATCAGGGCTCTCGGCGTTCCAAATCTCGTGAATATATTCTTCTGAAGAAAATTTGAGACTGTCGCCACGTCATTCTTAGTGCAAGAGATTGCTTCGACCCATTTTGATACATAATCCACAGCTACCAGTATATAGTTGTGGCCGTTTGATGGCAGAAATGGGCTATAAAATCAATACCCCAAACGTCAACGAGCTCAACTTCTAAGATAGAGGTAAGTGGCATTTCGTTTCGACTTGAGATATTTCCAGTACGTTGACATCTGTCGCACCTGATCGCATAGTCCCTGGCGTCTCTGAAAAGAGTTGGCCAGAAGTATTCACTTTGTAAGACCTTAGCTGCAGTTCGTTGTCCTCCATAGGGGGAGTCATGACATTGAGATAGGATGCGTTGATATGAAGTCTCTGGGACACAAAGTCTGGAGATTTGATCCGGCCCCCCTTTGTAGAGTTGGGCTCGTCCCAATAATAGAACTTCGCATCATGCATCAACTTCTTCTTCTGCTGTGCGTTGAAATCTTCGGGAAATTGCTTACACACCAAGAAGTTGACAATATCTGCATACCATGGCGCAGATTCTATGACTTTTAATACAGCTTCATCTGGAAAGCTTGCGTTAACGTCCAGCTGTTTTCGATCGTGTTCCATATTCTCAAGTCTGGAAAGATGATCTGCCATGTTGTTCTCTGTACCTTTGCGATCAACTATTTCTACATCGAACTCTTAAAGAAGCAGAACCCATCGGATGAGCCTCGGCTTGGCATCTTTTTTAGTCATCAAGTATCGGATAGCTGAGTGGATTTTGACCCTAGAAGGTATGCTCTGAATTTTTCAAAAGCGAACATTACTGCTAGCAATTCTTTCTCTGTAGTGGTGTAATTTGCTTGGGTTACGTTGAAAGTTTTGCTAGCGTAGGCTATAGGATGCAACATTCTGTCTCTGCGTTGAACCAACACAGCTCCCATCGCATAGTCGCTAGCATCACACATTAGCTCGAATGGCTGCGACCAATCTGGGGCAATTAAAATTGGTGTTGACACCAGTGCCATTTTCAAAGTCTCAAACGCCTTGAAGAACCTTCTATAAAAGCCTGCATGCCCCAAGAAGCTATGAAGTGTCTTTACATTTGTAGGAGGCGGGAGCTTCTCCACGGCTTCAATTTTGTCCTAATCGACTGCAAGGCCCTTCTTGGATATTTTGTGACCAAGGACAATTCCTTCGTTCACCATGAAGTGACATTTTTCCCGATTGAGCACTAAGTTGGTGTCCTCGCATCTTTTCAATACTTTCTCTAAATTGGCTAAACATGGTTCAAAACGAATTTTCAAAGACCAAAAAATCGTCCATGAATATCTCCACAGATTCTTCTAAAAATTCAGAGAAAATTGCCATCATACACCGCTGAAAGGTGCCTAGGGCGCCACATAGTCCAAATGGCATGCGTCGAAATGTGAATGTACCATAAGAACATGTAAATGTTGTCTTCTCCTGGTATTTTGGAGCAATCATGAACTGGTTGTAGCCTGAATAGCCATCCAAGAAGCAGAAGAACTCATTTCCTGCAAGTCTATCTAACATTTGGTCAATAAAAGGCAGTGGGAAATGATCCTTCTTCGTCGCCGCGTTAAGTTTCCTGTAGTCCATGCAGATTCTCCACCCTGTGACAGTGCTGGTGAGGATCAATTCGTTATTCTTGTTTAGGACTACAGTCATACCTCCTTTCTTGGGAATGCATTGCACAGGACTTACCCATTTACTATCAGAGATGGGAAAGATAACGCCTGCGTCCAACCATTTAAGCACTTCTTTCTTAACAACTTCTTTCATTGCTGGGTTTAGCCGCCTTTGGGGCTCGATGGATCCATCTTTTCCTTCTTTTAGACAAATTTCATGCATGCAGTATGTGGGGCTTATCCCCTTGATATCAGCCAACGTCCATCCAATAGCTCGGATGTGCTTTTTAAGAATGATTAGCAAAACTGATTCTTGATTAGGTGATAAAGCAGCTAAGATAATAACTGGAAGAGTTACCTTCTCCTAAGTAAGCATACTTCAGGTGGTTTGGCAACACTTTTAACTCCAGTTCTGGCGCTTCTTCCAGAGATGGTTTTGTTCGTTGGTTGGTCTGATTCGGTGTCAAGGATTCAAAAGCAGAATGGACCACAACACAGCATTGTTTAGGCTGCTGTGCGTTTAGATTTGCGATATTTTCATCATTTTCTTCTTCAAGCAACATTCTATGGAACTCATCCTCTGCGTTGAGCTTTTGGCAGGTCTCCTGTTCTCCTGGATACTCTAACGCCTTAAAGACGTTGAAAATCACTTCTTGATCATTAACTCTCATGATGATCTCCCTCTTGTGGACGTCGATGAGTGTACGACCCGTCGACAGAAACGAGCGTCCAAGTATGATAGGGACGTCCTTGTCTGCTTCATAATCCAGGATAATGAAGTCTGCAGGAAAAATGAACTTGTCTACCTTTACCAACACATCCTCGATCCTTCTTTCAAGATGCACAACGGATTGATCCGCCAATTATAGGGTAACTGTTGTTGGCTGCGATGCGATCCCCAATTTGTTGAATACTAACAGGGGCATGAGATTAATGCTAGCTCCTAGATCACACAACGCTTTTCCTATGTAAACCCCTCCGATGGAACAAGGAATGGTGAAGCTCCCTGGATCTTTCATCTTTGTGGGGACGCATTCACAGACCATGTCACTGCACTCTTGTGTTAGAGCTATGGTTTCATATTCACCTATTCTTCTCTTTTTAGACAATATGTCCTTGAGGATTTAGCATATGTGAGCATTTGTTCCAACGCTTCCACTAGTGGGATGTTGATGTGCAACTGTTTAAGTACATCTAGGAAGCGTTTGAATTGCCTCTCATTATTTTTCTTCCTTCTTAACCGTTGTGGATAAGGAGGTGTTTGCAGCTGGACTGACACGCTTGTTGATGCATCTTTCCCTGATAAACTTCTTTGCATGTCAGCTTGTTTTTGTTGTGTTGAATGGTCAGATTCAATGGTGAGATTGGAAAGATGAATTGTTGGTTGAGAGTTCTCTGGTTGGTTTAAGTGATTCTCAGTCTCGTTAGCCAGAGTTTTCTTCCTTGGGCGGGGAAGTTCATTCATGGCTCTTCCACTTCGCAGTGTCACAGCTTGACACTATTCTTTTCCTGAACTGCCCGAACCGCGTGGAGCTTCGGTGTTGCTCGAAAGAGATCCTTTCTACCGCGTCTTAAGCTCTTCAGCCATTTGGCCAATCTGAAGCTCTAAATTCCTGATGGACGACGCCTGGGTTTGCATCAAGGCATCGTTCTTCTGCATGTATTCTTTCAGAAGAGCTTCCATAGATGATGATGGACTAGGCGTTGATTGATGTGGATTTTGCCTCTAATGTCCATGGGAGAATCCAGATGATCCACCCCTTTCGTGCGTGGGCGCACCTTGCTGCTTAGGCTGGCGGTTACCACCCCATGAGAAATTCGGATGATTCCTCCAGCCAAAGTTGTAGGTATTGGAATACAGGTTGTTCTGTATGAAGCATACAGATTGAGGGTTCTATGGACATACCTCATACGTATGCAGCTCCTCGCATCCAACGCATCTTGCAGCGTTCAGTTGATTCACTGCATTAACTTGGCCGCCGCCTCCTGTATTTGACTGATTCAGGGCCATAGTCTGCAACAGGTCAGTCATGGCGGTGACTTGAGCTTGTAATGCAACAACACTATTATGCCCTGATGCTCCTGACGCATTGTTTTGCCTGCGGCCAAATCGGCTATATCCCTGGTCCTCCAAATACTCATGGTTTCTTGATATTCTATCCAGAATGTCCTTGGCCTCGATATAAGTTTTATCAAGTAGTCCTCCTATTGCGGCAGCATTTGCAGCGTCTGAGATGCCTCGGTTAAGCCATCATAGAATATCTCCATTTGAACATAGTCAGGGAAACCATTATGCGGACAGTTTCTCACCAATCTCTTAAATCTTGCCCAAGCATCGCTCAGGGTTTCTCTGTCTTTTTATTGAAAGTTGGTGATATCTCTTCTTCTCCGAGCATTCTCTGTCGGTGGGAAGAACTTTTTCATAAACTTCTCTATTATTTGGTTCCAAGTAGTGATCTCACCTGGTTCCAAAGAATATGTCCACTGTCTCGCCTCATCTCTGAGGGAGAATGGGAACAACGTCAACCGGATGTCATCTGCACTTATGTTTGGGATGACGAAGGTATTACAGATTTCGATGAAGCTTTTGAGGTGAGCATGAGGGTCTTCACCGGATGATCCCCCAAACTGACCTACTGTTTGTAGCATCTGAAGCATGACTGGCTTCATTTCAAATCTCGAACCTTGAGACGCTGGTCACATAATTCCAGGTGAAAAATTATATAAGATTGGCGACGCGTAATCCTTGATCGGACAGTTCTGATCATGTGCCAATAGAATAGAATGAGTTTGTTGATCAATCTGCAACCGAGCTTGAAGCTACGTTTGGGCTAACGCATGGTTCATTGCTTCGTCATGTATGTCATTAGCCCCATTATTAGCTCTCAAAGGCTGATTGGCGTTGTTTGCTTGATTTTTCATTTTCTTCTCTCTGTAAAATTGTCGCCGCCTTTGAAATATCTTATTTCTTTTCCGAAAGGTTCTCTCGATTTCATGGTCAGAAATGAACGCAAGATGTTCTTTGTTCATAAACTGTCAGGTCTGTCTTCGGCTAAACACTCTGTATGGCCCAAGATTGAGATTTTCTGCATAGATCAAGAAAATATTTCAAAACCTGATTTATTAATTCAAATCCCTGGCAACGGCGCCAAAAACTTGTTGTTGGATTTCTATTTTCGAGTTAGATTGAGTTTCTTAGCTTGTTGCACAAAAATAGATATGATAATTTCTGTACAAAGATGCGTCAAGAATTACTCAAGTATGATCATGATTAAGCAAGTTTTCCTATAAAAGCCCAAGTATAAGCTCTTATAGGTTTCCTGGTGAGTCCAGGGTCGAACATAGGGATTTGTAATAACTAGACGTTGAGAATAGATGCATGATTATGCGGTGAACTATACATGTAATATGTGCATGAGTTGGTTGTATGTATCTAAAACTATACATAAAGAATGAATAAAATTTCCTACAACTAACAATGAGGGGGACGCGGCGATGGTTAGTCAAATGTCGTTTAGTGTCAGATAGCATGCGTTGAGAATGAATGGAACCATGCGATAAAAGTAGAGTTAACGCAGGAGCTAGTTATTCCTTAAGCCTATCTAAGTATAAGTACATACCTATAAACTAAGTTTGTAAATCATCTCTCGATGTTTTGACGCCACATTAATCTTATCTCTAAGACGCATGGTAAGTTTGCATTGGCAAAAGATGTACTACATCTCTGCAGCTCATCTAGTCTTGATACATGCTAAAGATTAACCATCTACTCTCTCAAGCTAGACAGTCGTGCTTACTACATTTATTTGTCAGACAAAGCTATGCAAGCTAATGATATGCATTAATCAGGATGCAACATACTTCATATTGCTTAAGAAAAACTAACTCTAATATCTAACTCATTTAGCATTCAAACAACAAGGTGTAAGATATTTAATATTGAAATAGATGGAAGATAATCGTCAATCAAACTCATATTAAGAAAATAAACCATTCTCTCAAATATCAATAACAAAACATAAGTAAAAAGGAGGAAAATGGAGATAAAACAGAAATGGAAGACGTCAAGTCGCCACTGGCAACGTCTTGCTTCATGGAGGCTTAAGATGGTTGCTATCTGATACATAAAGTTCATAGGGTGAAGGTTCTCACTCACTGGGAGACGATTCTGAAAGTTCTCAGAATCCGTCTCTCAGAAGAGCTCGAAATGGAGGTTGGTTATGGTGAAAGAGGATTTGTGCAGAGCTTCCGCCTCTTGAACTCTTTTTCCCCCCCCCCCCCCCCCCTCCCCTTTCGATTGGAAAAGCTTTGGGCTATTAATAGGCGTTGAAACTCATGATGACCTGACACCTTTGCATTAAATTCCCTGCCCCGCTGTGTAGACTTTTCACATTTGTCGGCCCATTGGTTCTGCCATGATCTGATAACATGTTGTCATTTTTGCATAATGCATGACAGCTTTTGCCCAGGCGTCCGTATCTACTTTTTCTCAACACATGGTCTCAACGCATGGGTTTCCATTTGTTCTCACAGTAGCTTCGTCTCTAGTACTTGGGTTATTTGTGCTTCTTTTCTTCTTAATCCTGCGTTAAGAACAGAAAAGCTCATAATTTTTCAGGTATTTTCTTTTGTAAATAGTGCCAACGCATGGTGATACATTTTACATAATTCAACTACCAAAATCATGCGTTTAGCTATAAAGTTACTCTAATTAATTCAAATAGTGACTATAATAACTTGGATTTCTACAAGTTATCAGTAACCCAAACCAACCCAACCCTGGTAGTTGGGTTGGGTTTGGTTCATTTTTTAATAAAGGTTATTTGGGTTGAAGAAAATTACAACCCGAACAGTTGGGTTGAGTCTAAAAAGTCTTTCGACCCTACTCAATCAAACCCACGAATACCTTCACCTCTTTGTTACACTTTTTAAGTTTTTTTTTTTTTTTTTTTTTTTGGGGGGGGGGGGGGGGGTCATAAAAGATATAAAGGGAGACATAGGCACTCTTTATCACCATTTATTATTTATTAGAAGGGATTGTTAAAGCCATTTTATTTTGGTTGTTCTGTTAATAAAGTTAAACTCATACTTGAGGAACAAAAACACAATTTTTGTTTTTGATTTGGAAAAACCATGTAATAGTTAAAAGCTGTTGTGGTTGACTTGTATGTAAATTAGTCTTAATCTAGAATAGTTTGAAAATGTTAGGAATAAGAGTGCACTAAGTAGGCCCAAATATACCATTTTGAGGTCTTGTGCACTTGTTTGGGGTATGTAATGGAATACGGTTTAGATATAATGTAATCCAAAATTCATGTCTGGATTCAGCATTTTTGGCCCAATTTGTAATATCAAGCTCATTCCATTTTTGCAGTTTTCAACTTAACCTTCTTTTCCATCGTTTTTACGCTTCACCATCTCATTTTTGTTCCGTCCTCGATTTCTTAGTTATTTCAACCCTCCTCAAATTCTCAGTGATTCCGATTGCAGTTAAGCCTCTCAAATAGTCCCTTATTTCTACTATTTATGTTTGGAGATTTGCTTAAAAAATAAGCTATATGAGCATGGTAATTATTGAATGGCAATACGATATTAATTTTTCAAGGTTTCAATAAGCCGTTAAATTTTTAAATTTTGTATTTAATTGGTTATTAACTTTATCAATTAGATGTATTTGAAACCAACTTGCTAAATATATATCTAAATGAATTGAATCTTTTGTTTTCAATATTCATCCTATTGCAAGAGTTGCATAAAGCAAGAAAATAGGGATGACATGACATTGAGGAGTCAACTTAAATGCGACAAGTTGTAAGCATTTTAACATGGTTGCATGTTTCCAATGTCATTTAATTTAATTTTTTTTTTCCATTAATCCACCATTTGGCGTTGTGCTCAAATTTGTAACATGCTTTTATCACAAGGATCTCAATTTGTTTTTTTTCTCATATATATATATATATATATATTTCATTAACTTGTTTGAGCAAACTACAAAAACCACCTTTAAAATATAGTGGTAGTTGCAATTGTACTTTAAACTTTCAATTTTAAAAATTGAGCCCTCAAACGTATATAAGGGTTAAAATTAGGTCAAGTTGGACCTTTATAAACTTATATAATTGTATAAATTGTAACATTTGTATAAATTTAATGATTCAATTTTTATAATTTGTGAGCCAAATTTCAACAATTATTATATGAGGGTCCAATTTTAACAATGGTTGAAGTTTAAAAGCTCAATTTTACAGCTGAAAGTTTGATGATGTAATTGCAAATACAACCATATTCTAGGAGTGATTTTTTACAATTTTTCCATCATTTTAATTTGGTTGTGTGTTTCCTTGTCAATTTAAGTTTGTTCTTTCCATTAATCCGCCATTTGGCATTGTGCTCAAACTTGTTACATGTTCAAAGATCTCAATTTTTTTGTCCCTCTTCTTTATTTCTAAAGAAAGATATTCATAGAAACCAAGCTAAGCACTAGAAACAACACCACCAAAAACAAGTTTCCATAGAAGAAGATCCACCCAGATTTACCAATTTGGCTTTTAATGCTTCAATAGTTTAAATTCCAATTATCACACCAAATACAAATGGTGAAGAAAGAACTAAAATGTGCAACTACTTTTGTATGACAATTTCTAAATGGGAAAATAATGAGGACGTGCAAAATGGATATGGTTGAAATACTATTTCAATCTCACTATTTTGGATTTTGTTTCATTTTGATTACTGATTTTAGTTTATATATTTTTAATTAACCTTAATTTAGTTTTTCAAAGTTAATTTTTATCAACTGATTGAATGATTGAATAATAATAGTGACTTTTATGTAAGAAAAGAGAGTGTGTGAATATATTTTCACAATTTATGAGAGGACACTTGTAGAGACTTAAATGTTTGAATAAACAACAATGTAATTGTAGAGTCTAATTTTAAGATTTGTTAAAAATACATTGACTAAAATTGGACATCTAAAAGTAAATTATACCAAACCAAAAGTAGAGATCAAAATAGTATTTTAACCAAAATTTTATGACAGATTTAGAGAACTATCCTACTACTTAACTAATATTATATTTTACATGTCCTAAATTTTTCATAACTAGTTTTCAATAATATTTTTTAACATTTTTAACCTTTTGATAGATTCTCTCTCATCTTTTAGTTTCATAATATTTAAAAATAAATATATATATAATTTCCAACTAGAAATTATTTTAAATGACAAAACTGTTGAAAATATTTATAAATAATAGCAAAATATCACAGTTTATTTACGATGGACTACTATTTGACGAAAGTAAAATTTTCCTATATTTGTAAATATTTTTGTTCATTTTTTTTATATTTGAAAGCAATCATTTCCAAAATTTAGTATTACTTGTATAAGGATTTGATTTTTCGAAATATCATTAATTATATTATCTCTAATTTATCAATTTTTGAAATATTTAATTATTTTCTTATTAACATCAATTTTAATTTTAACTTTGTTTTTGTTATTTATTAATTTTGGTCGATATTCATTTAATGCAAAATATTTTAAATTAATGCTTCCTTTATTTTAGGAGAGTTCGTTTATTTTCTTCCATATTCATAGCTAAAAATCGATTACTTCCATGAGATCTCAAATATATGTCGAATATACTTATATTATTATTAGAAAATGTAAATATACATTGCATATACCATATATTATTTTTTGGTGTGTTTACAAATTTACTTGAAAATATAAATATACATTGCATATATTGTTAGATATATAAGACGATGTATTACAAATTGTCTTCTTCATGCACTTATCAAATATACCTTAGTTTATTGCTATAAAATTCAAATATATAGTGTTATATATATCAAATATACCGTGTTTTCTCCTTCAAAACTTCTTGTCGGTTCATGCTTTGATTCATGATTGCAACAATTTTAGAATTTTTAGAGAAATTTTCCTTACCTGTGTATGTTTTGAAAAGGAAACCGTTTTGGGAAGTCCATACCAGCGAGAACCTTCCCTTACATGCTACTTTTGATATTAATATTATTATATATTTTTTAAAAAAGAATTGAATGGTAATGAGGGATGAAAAGGCAAATTGGGTCAAACATTTGAGTAAAATGATTGTCCATTAAGCTATTTATGTAAAAAATAGAAAAATTTAGACAATTGTGTAACTAGACCTATTTATATTTAAACTATGGCTTTTGTTTTATTTTTTACAAAAGTAATTTCTCAAAGTCTTTGTGGAAAGTTTGAGAACGCCTTAGGGGTTTTTTGGTTACATGTTTTTCTGCTTGGGATACATAGACAAGCTAAACCCGTGTTTGATGGGATCGAACTCTTCCATCTCACAGCAAAAGCGATTGAATCACACACTTTGATTCCGTTTTTGAATTAAAACACTAAAATTAACAATTAAAGGGTTAAGCATATCAATATATCTTTGTTGATGTACATGTCGTAGCAAAGTCTCCTTGAAATTCCTCATTCTTCTGAATCTACTACCACCAGGTCTTCCTCGCTATTGTAGAATCGGTATGGCAACCCTAGGCGGGTGAAAAAGGTTTATTTAAATTAATTAAAACTTTTTCTAAACGTGAGCCCCATTAAGCAAATTAACAAATTTTTGCTACCAAGTAATTTAAATAAGAGTTTTATGCAAATAAAATCAATTCAAAATAATCAAGAAATTAATAAATAATACTTTAAAACACTCTAGTTGATTCTAATAACAAGATTGGTAATGGACGTAGAAATTTAAGAACTACCAATCAAAATATACAAATATGAGCAATTGATTTCAAAAATTAAAGATTGCAATTAATATCACGCAATAAAATATAATAACAAAAATTAATTGCAAAAATAAATTAAGAGAGAGATAGAAAATTTACACCGCGATTTTATAGTGGTTTGGCACAACCGGCCTACATCCACTTCCCAAACACTTCTTAGGTATGTCACTACGAAGTCTTGCCAACTCTTTCCACGGATCAGAGCCCAACCACCGCTCTTTTTGTGAGTTCAAGAGCAAACTCAATCGTTTCCATAGATAATGATCAAACCGTTACAGCCACTCTTTTTTGGGATCAAGTGCATCTCTTACAAAATGTTTGGAAAAATTAAAAAACATATTTGAGAAACTCTCTAAAAGAATGGATTTACGAATTTTAAGCTCACAACAAATCAATCCTCACAATACATAAATCTCTCTCAATAATTAAATGAAAAGAAGAAAAATTAAAGCTTGAAGAGAGAGCAACAATGGTGGCTTGGTGCATTATGGAAGATTGAAAATAATATGTTGTTGTAATTTGGAGAAGAAGATGAGTTTAAAAAGAGCTGGTAATAGGTGAGAACCAAATTCAATTTGGGTCTTTAGATTTTTGTAAAAGAAAATTGAATGGTTGAAATTAAAAGTAAAAAGTAATATTTTTTTAAGGCAACTAGCCGTTAGACACAAACATAAAATAATATTAAATTCGTTTTCTTTTTAAATTCATTTTCATTTAACACCAATCCAAAAATAAATAAAAAACCCACAAAGCATCACTCCTCCATTGCTCCAAGTGGCACCTTTCAATCGATCCACTTTGATGAAAATAATTAGCCACGTCATCAGCTAGAAATTTTTTCATTAAGCTTATTTCGGCTACATCTTCTTCGTTTGAGCTTCGATTTGTGCGTCGGATCCGTTATTTCGAGCTCTATGCAATGGGCACTTCAAAACATTCAAATTGTTAGTAAATTAATTTAGGTTTGTTATTATCAAAACATTTATTAATTAATTAATTAAAATTAATTAATTTGAAATTAAAGACCAAAAAGTCAACAGCTATGACTCTGGCAAAGATCTTGTTTGTAGGGCTCTTTCTTGGAAGAATTGAAGGAAAGGGAGAATTTTTGTCCCAAAGAATTATTCTCTGTCTGATTATATTAAATAATATATAAAGACTTTCCTTTATAAAGTCCTTCATACAGGAGTTAATTAATTATAATATATTTATTTTAATATCTTATATTAAAATGACTAATTATTTAAATCATATTCAAATGATTTAATTCTCTCCTGTTATATAGTTTTAATTTGAATCTCATTCAAATTAATTTTGTAATAAAGTATTTTATTGCATTAATACTTATATTAATTGAATCTAATACAATAACTATATTTTTTTCCTTAAATTAACACATTAGTTTGAACGTTTCAAATTTTTCTTTTAATATTGTTGATGCCTGTTAGTCTGTTGTGAGCTAGCAAAGGGACCTTATGGACCTATAAATTATAAGCTCTGATGATACTCTTTAATTAATTAATTTTCATTCATTAACTATAGGACAAACCACGATAGACCTATAGTTGCATTGTTATGTACTTGGTAAATGTCTAAAATGCACGATTTTAGGGTATATTTTGACACTTTTTCTTAGCGAAAAATGTTGGTTACATGCTATTTACCTTTTAGTTTTCTCAAATATGATAAAATGGTCAAGTATAGATCCTTAAGTCATCTAAAGTGTGTTTTTACTATTTTAGGTTGAATTTAAGAGCTTTTATAGTTGATTTTGATTGTATGCAGATTTTGACTATGATGTGCCTGCATCAAAATCCTAAATTCTAGAATCATGCCCAGTCATTTGAGGTTGCTAATTTCTTGGTCCCAGTCTTCAACGTAAAAAATTATTGGGAGTCATTCAGAACATGAAATTCGACCATCCCTCAATTATATGGGCCTATTTAAAGGACTGGAGGCCTCCTTCAAGGATGGATCGAAAATTAATAATCCAAAGTAGAGATGTCACCATTCCCTCAAAACATTTTTTAAGAATGAGAGTTCCTCTAAAGAGCCCACGGTTTAGGTCATCTCTATCTCGTGAGAATGCGTGTAGAGAGAGGGTTCTAAAGGGATCGAATCTCGTGCGGGAATTCTAGAGACATATGGAGACAGAATAAACATGAATAATAATTAAACATGCACTTAGAAGAAAGAAAAACATATTGAAAAAGGAAAGTTACTTTTTTAGACCTTCAAATTCCTTTCTTCAGCAAAACCAACTTCAAGTTCCAAAAGGGGACACCACCACCAGACTACCTTGCTATAACTTGACAAGGAATTGGATTGTGGGATCCTTGATTTTGTTTTGGAAGTAGAAGGGAATAGGAAAAAGAGTATTCTTCTTGGTGTTTTTTTCAGAGAGATTTTTTAGAGAGAAACTGTGGCGGTTATTTTATGTTTTGTATCACGCACACTCTTTTCTATATCACATACAGAATCATTAATAACTAGAACAACACATGAGGAGAGTTAACTCCCCTCACCCCACTAACCACTCCCCTACAATGGTAGAGAAGTTTATTATTATTATTATTATTATTATTATTATTATTATTATTATTATTTAAAAATAAATCAAATCTAATTTTTAGGTCTGTTTTCAAATATAGAAAAATGAACCAAAATATTTATAAATTTAGCAAAATTTTACTGTTTATTTATGATAGATCGCGATAGATTACTATTTGTATCTATCTGTGTCATGATAAACACAAATAGTAGTCTATTGTAATCTATCATAGATAAACTGTAATATTTTGCTATTATTTATAAATATTTTCAGCAGTTTTGTCATTTAAAATAATTTCCTTAATTTTTAATTAAATAATTAATTAATTAATTAATTGATCTTATAATTAATTATTAACTTAATTAAATATCACATGTTTAATAATAATAATAATAATAATAATAATAATAATAATAATAATAATCTTATTGATTAATTGTAAAATTAATTAAATATCATATATTTAATTAAATATGCATTTGAATCATATTAAAATGCATAACTCTCTCAAAACTTCCAATAGTTTTAATATGAATTTTATTGATATTAATTTTAACCTATAGTATTTATATGAATGTCATTCATGTAATTAATATTGGAATCTTATTCAAATATATTGCTCTCATATATTACATAGTTTTAATTATAAATATTTATAATTAACTATATATATTATAATGTATCATTATACATTATACTTTATATTAATCATATTAATAAAAATACATATACTTTCCTCAAATAATTTGAACAATTCAATTTCTTGGCTTTTGTGAGACGTGTTTGGCTATCTCGGTGACCTTGGACATTTCTCAAGTTTCACCATTATATAGGAAGGGGAGGGGAGAACGTGTAGGAGAGAATTGTGGAGGAGTGGCCTTTAGTGGGGTGTAACCGCCCACTTCCCTACAAAATCGGGCCACTCCTCATGTCCCACTATTTCCTACATTTTAGGAAGGGGACATGGCCACCTTCTCCTACTTCTTCTCCTCAACTTCTACCTACTTCCTATTTTTGGAATCCACATTCCTATTTTGGTGGGGTAACTTTCCACTTTTCCAAAATAGTGGAATTCCTCCCTTCGGCCTCCTACAATCATGCGTCCACCTTCCCACTTCTTCATTCCGGCGTTCGTGGTCGTGGGACGTCCTTGTAAGGTAGCCGAAGTGCTCGAGTCCATCGACGTGCATCGCCATGCACGGATGTCTGCCAAAGGAGTGGCATGGCATGCACTTCTCCATGCACTGCATGTATGCGTGTGTGCTTCTCGCTCCATCCTCGGCGTGTGCCTAGGACACTCGCGTGTCCACCTGGCGTGATGCGCGCCTCACCTGTCTGCGCTTCACTACTTCGGGTCCTCCTACTTGCGTGCGCTGTTAGGCGGCATATCTGTTGCTGCTCGTGCCTAACCGCGTTATCTTCAAGCATGTGGCGTAGGCCCTCTCTGTCGATGCTACTTGGCCCTACGTGCATGCTGCACGCACCTCACTGTGCTAACCTCGCACGTAGCGTGGGTTCACCTCCCCACGTTGCTCTACCCTGCATGAGTCGTCGTGCCTACTCGGGGCACGAGGTGTGGGCCATATGCCCACGCTATGCCATGGGTATGATGCGCTAGCTTTGCATGTCCACTACTCCATGGGTGATTGCCTTGGCTAACCCCTTGTAGCCTTAGGTGTGTGTCGCGCCCGACGACACGGCTCACCTCGTCGTGTCGCATGCTTCAAAATTTTGGGGTGTGACAAACCTCCCTCGCTTGAGCTAGCCGACGTCCTCGTCGGGTCTTGTCCTCTCCCAGTGGTCAGGTTTAACGACTCACAACTGGGGTTCCCCGCCTGCTTGTGCTTGTACTCCACAAGTGGCGGGTGGTATGCGCTCTTTCCCAGGGCTGCTGCCTTTTAACCTCGCAGAACAATAGAGGTTCAGTCCGAGCTGTGCATCACTTGGACCTACGGGGGCGCTTGTGCTAGATGTGGACAGACGCACCAGTGCCCGTCAAGCTCTCCTATGGCTTGGTTAGCCCAGTGCCCGTCAAGCTCTCCTATGGCTTGGTTAGCCCAGCAGGGGCGAAGCGACGCCTTGTCGAACCCGAGTTGACCATTGCTACTCAAATGAAGCACGGAGTGGTCTCATCTTGAACCATTGCACTGAATAAGTGAGGCATGAGGGAGACTTTTGCCTCAGTTAGGAATTCCATACCTAACACCACGTCGAAATCATCTAGAGGAACGATTGAGAATTTGCATTAGCTCCTCCATGAGTCGAACTCCAGTAGGGTCGTCGTTGCACCCTCTATCGGATGAGCCTCTGCATTGACAGTCTTGAGACGACCGTCACTCTTGGTCACTGTTAGGCCCAATCTCGTCTTCACCCTTGTTGCAATGAAGTTGTTGGTAGCCCTAGTGTCAAGCATTGCAAACACCTCCACGTTGTTTATCTGATAACTACGTGCACTAAATTGTAATGGCACGACTTCAAGACATGATAGTACTCAACAATTGAAGGGTGTTTACCTGACATGTGTCTTCTTCGATCTTCTTTTCCTCAAGCATGATATTCAACTTCTCTCGCCGCGGGCATGCTCGTACCCTATGCGGTCCCTTGCATAGGAAGTAGCTATATTGGAGAGTGACGTGGTAGCCTTCTCTTTCCCCTTGTCGCTGCGGTCCACTTCACATTTGGACCAGCTCTTATGATGGGTGCCCCTCCCCCTCTCTTTCTGCATCTTCTCTGGAGAAGTGGTGGAGGTTGTGGTCTTAAAATCCAGTAGGGCATCTGCAGCGGCAATGGCGAAAGGAAGGTCCTTCACGGTTTGCCTCCGCAGCTTTGTCTGAGCCTAGGGTTGGAGCCCCAAGATGAAGTTGAATAATTTGTCCTCTTCAGACATGTGCTGGACTTCAAGGATTAAGGAGCTGAACTCCTTGACGTAGGCTCATATCGGGCCAGTATGCTTGAGCTTCTTGAGGGACTTCCTAGCAACCCAACTTGTATTGCGAAGGAGGAACTGGTTTCTGAGTTCCTCCTTCATGGCTTCCCATGAGATGATTAGTTCTCTCTCGGAGTGTTTGTCATCGAGCACTCGGGTGCACCACTACAGCTTGGCATCTGAGGCGAGATACATACAGGCGAGGTTAACTTGTGATCCTTTTGCAATCTTTGCGGCCTTGAAGTACTCTTCGATGTCTCAAAGGAAGTTTTCAATTTCCTTTACATCTCTCAAACCACTAAATGTCGATGGTTCGGGCATCTTTACCTTCGAGATTGAGCCACCCTTATTGGAAGACTCCGCTATGTCTTCCTTCATCAAGGCCACTTTACTGTTTGTCAGCTCGAGTTCCTCCTTCAGAGCCTCTATGCTAAAGGAGAGCTTGGCAAGTAGCTCATCTAATTTGGTGATGATGTCGTCCAATTGCTTGCCTGTTTGGACTATGAAGTCTCCTAATGTTCCTTCCACCGACAGGAGTCGGACTTCGTAGGTCATCACCATCTCAACCATCGTAGTGGGATGTTCATCAAGGAGAACCCCGACTTGCTCCTCCAAGCGACTTACTCGATCCCTTAATGGTTCCGACCTAACTGAAGGGTATGGCTTAATGTGGAGAATTTTGGGTATGAACAAAAGTAAGGCCGATTACTTACAGGTTGTATGGATGGTAAACCTGCGGCTCTGATACCACTTGTCACGAGGGTGAAAGACAGAAGCATGGTGCGTTAATTTTTTTTGTGGAATCCCCGTGCGGCGCTAAGGTACTCCCTTGACCAACCTTCTATTTGAACTCTTTTGTACCCGAGGGAGGCTAGAGCGCCTTCCCAATCTCTCACTGAAGCTTATGCCTTGAACTCTCTCATTGATGAGGCAAGGATGACACATAAGAGCTTGAGTGTAAATATAATGTTTTATTATATGAAAATCACTACTACAAGGGTGGAGCTTGGAGCTCCTTCGACAAGAAACACTTAACCTAACACTTACACAAAGAGAGGTTCTTACTCCAATTTCTTGACTTTTGTGAGACGTGTTTGGTTATCTCGGTGCTCTTGGACATTTCCCAAGTTTCACCATTATATAGTAAGGGAATGGGAGAATGTGTAGGAGAGAATTGTGGAGGATTGGCCCTTAATGGGGTGTAACCGCCCACTTCCCTACAAAATTGGGTCACTCCCCATGTTCCACTATTTCCTACATTTTAGGAAGGGGACATGACCACCTTCTTCTACTTCTTCTCCTCAACTTCCACTACTTCCTATTTTTGGAATCCACATTCCTATTTTGGTGGGATAACTTCCCACTCTCCCAAAATAGTGGAATTCCTTCCTTTGACCTCTTACATTCATGCGTCTACCTTCCTACTTTTTCATGCCGGTGTTCGTGGTCGTGGGACGGGGTAGCTAAAGTGCTCGAGTCCATTGACGTGCATCGCCATGCATGGAGGTCCGCTAAGGGAGCGGTATGGCAAGCACTTCTCCGTGCACTGTGTGTGTGCGTGCGTAGCGTGCGCCTAAAACACTAGTGTGCTTGTCAAGCGTGTTGCACGCCTTGCCCATCTGCACTTCACTCATTCGGGTCCTCCTGCCAGTGTGCGTTGTTGGGCGACATATCTATTGGCACTCGCACCTAACCATGCTATCTTTAAGCACGTGGCATAAGCCTTCTCTGCCCACACTACTCGGCCCTGTGTGTGTGCTACACGCGCCTCATCATGCTAACCTCGCACGTGGCATGGGTTCACCTCCCCACGCTGCTTGGCCCTGCGCACGTCGTCATGCCTACTCGGGACACGAGGTGTGGGCCACCTTGATGCGCACTTTAAGTGTTAACCGCAAGTGTACGGGTCAAGTTATAATATAAGACAGTGAAGTCCGAATATTGTTCTACTGGAGATCTAATTGTGAAGGTTTAAGACTTAGATATTCTAGAGTTGAATCAATTTTCTTTGAGGATTGAAATTGAATATTATGAGTTATGGAAAATACAAATCAAATAAGGAAAGTATTAAAGTGAGAAACACAAGAGTCAAAGAGAGTTCTAGGGTGATGAATCCTTGTTTATTTCATCACGCAATATTATAGATTTCATGGATTTTATTGTCATTCATATGCCTAAGTCTAGAAACTTAATTCCAAGTTATTTTCTCTAAAAACAACCCTTTCTCATGCAACTCGATTGATTATTAATCTCTTAAAACCAATACAAAATTACATAGCATTAAAAATAGTCTTTAGCAACTTTTATTGTCAACCTAACTACTCTTATGATAGATTAACAACAATTCATTATTATAGATCAAGTTAAACATACAATCTCTCAATCATACATCTAACCTAACATGTGAAGATGGCCAATCCACAAGAATTAAACACAATAACAATGAAAAGCATAATCATTTCAACAAAATCATGAAAGTCTACAAGATCAACATAAATTCATAAACAATTCATCAAAACCCTAAAACTAAAGAGTTTAGCCACTCATAGCTTGAAGCAACATGTTTAAGCAAAATAAACAAAGAAAGAGTGTAAAGAAAAGGAAACTCTACTGAAAAGAGGCTCTTGATTGAGGTAGCACCGTCACGATCTCCTTGGCTCTCACGTCAGAATTCGAAGGGCACCAGGACTATCTCGAACTCTTTTCTTCTTCCTTGCAACTAACTCACTCTTTGAACTCTCACTCAATTCTCTCCTTTTTGTGCCTCTTTAGGTCTGCAACTTCCTTGATTTGATTTGATTTTTTTTTTTATCCTCTGGGCTGCTGGAAACCCCCAAATTTATAGAGTTTGGCCACCCAAAAACTTACCAAAAATAACACATTTTCATTTAAGGAAAATTGGCGCCGCGGCGCTGATCTATAGTGCCGCGACGCTATTGAAGATTTTGGAACGGCGCCGCGACACTGTTGGAGAGCACCGCGGCGCTAGGGCTACGATCAGAAAAGTTTGCTCTCAGGTTTTAGTGCCGGCGCTGCCCCAATTTGTGCCATTTTGAGTTTTTCAGCTCTTTTTCGCTGTATTCTTGCTCGGTTTTGATCTTTTAGTCTTTTCTTCTAATTTTCCTCATTTTAACCTGAAAACCACTAGCAAACAAGTGAAATCTAATATAAACTCCCTTAATTTGAGAGAACAGAAAGCACTTTTCAAGTGCTTATCAACACCCCAAACTTAAAGATTTGCTAGTCCCGAGCAAAGAATAAAATCAAATAATAGGGAGTTTAGATGAAGAAGTGTGCAATTGACTCATGTTTCAGAGAATAACATTTAGAGCTTAAGTAGAAACATGCAAGCATATCTATGTTGTTATAATCATTCAAGGCCAAATCTTGCTATCTTCCATGTGTGTGTGTGCAAGCCTCCTTTAATTTAAAATGCTAGAACTCAAATTAGGACTTAAGAGAGTTTCTTTAGTTTTCCCCCTACTCTAGCTCATGCACCAATCTTCAAGCTTTCATACATTTCAAGTGAGTAATATGTCCACTAAGGTGCCTTTCAATTATATATATATATTTTTTTTTCATGGGCCCAAACTTGCATTCTTTTACCTAGAGGCACTAGCTTTCACACATTCACTATAGGGACTCGTACCTAGTCAATTCTCAGGCGTCCTTACTGATCACAGCAAAGGCAGCTCTTTTTACCCCTATCCATGTATACTCATTACAAGTTTAACATTTAAAAAAAGATAGGCAAATAAAGCTCATACATTTTGTGTATACTTTTCTTTTCTCAAGGCATGTATACTCTTTTCTTTTTTCCTTAGTCTAAGATTACAAACTATCATGCATTTCCACTCTCTAACCGGTGGGGCCTTTCGGAGTGACAACCAAATACACCCAACTTAATCCTTTTTTTTTTTTTTCAGTTAAAGGTTCTAAATTAAAGTGGCTACGTGCTCAAGAATATGAGAAATTTTAAGAGGGACTTAAATGTATTTAACTCAAGATAGTGCTATTCTATTTCCATAATAAGTTATCTATCATGCAAATTCACATCTCATCATGGGCAATCAACATCAAGGCACACAACCTTAAACAACATTCCCATTAACTTTGAAAGCTCCAAAATTTTCAAATTTTTTCAAAAATTGACATGCATATGATCATTAAAACCTTCACTAACATACATAACAGGATAAAAAAACACACAAAAGTACGAAAGACACCTTCCACACCAAACTTAGAATCATGCATTGTCCTCAATGCATAAGAGCATCTAACAAGGAAAGAGTAAACCTGGGGGCAAGCGGGAAGTGACCAAGCAGGCTTGGTGTAAGGAGTACTTTGTGTGATAAACCACGTTCCTGAGAGATAAAGCATATGAGTGACTCCAAGATTTATTGAAAAGACAATAAAAAGAAAAGTAAATAAAGTAATAAAATTGGGTTGCCTCCCAACAAGCGCTTGGTTTAACGTCTTCTAACTAGACGGGGCTCACGAATCACGGTGGATCCCAAGGTGGTTTCTTCCTTTCATGCTTTGGATCACCTAAAACTTTTAGTATTCGCCCACATTGACACTCACAAACATATTCATTAGCATTTAGTGAGTTAGTCAATAATTCATTATCCAATTGGACATCATCTTTACTAATGTAGTCAGGACTTACTAAGGAATCATTATGCTTAGATTTTACCAGACTCACCACTTCATTTTTATCATGCTTCTCCATAATTTGTTCATAATTCATTATAGGTTTGGGAGGCATGCAATAAAAACTAGGAGAATTGTCACAACTAGAAACATGCTTCATAGAATTTTCTACTTTAACATCAAGCATGCTATTAGTCTTACCATTCAAAGGGGGCTTATCATGCATAGAGTTCTTACTAGAAGAGAAAGACGATGTTACCTTTGTGCTTGGCTCATGATGCGCATACCTTTCTACATCCGGATGCTTAAGGGTTTTATAGATGTCAAATGTTACCTCCTCATCATTAAGGCGGAATGTGAGCTTTCCATCTTGCACATCGATGAGGGCCCTTCCAGTGGCAAAGAATGGTCTCCTAAGGATTATGGGGACTTCGGCATCTTCCTCCATGTCTAATATCACAAAGTCCCCTGGGAAGATAAACTTGTCTACCTTGACCAAGACGTCCTCCATAATGCCGTAGGGATAAACAAATGGTCGATCGGCCAAAAGCAAAGATATGGTAGTTGGTTGCACCTCTCCTCCATTGAGCTTCCTAAACATGGATAAAGGCATTAAGTTAATGGAAGCTCCAAGATCATAAAGTGTTTTAGTAACTTTATTGTTGCCTAAATGACAAGGGACAGAGAAGCTCCCTGGATCCTTTATTTTTGGAGGCAATTTCTTTTGTAGTGCTGCACTACATTCTTCGGTTAGTGCAACCATCTCATAATCTCCATACCTTTTCTTTTTAGACAATATATACTTCATGAATTTGGCATACTTAGGCATTTGTTCTAATGCCTCTGCAAAAGGAAGGTTAATTTCTAACTTTTTGAATATGTCTAAGAATTTTGAAAGTTGAGCATCAATCTTTTTCTTTTGAAATCTTTGAGAAAAGGTAAAGTATTAGGGATAAAAGAAGTAGAGTTAGAAGTACTCCCTATGTTGGACTTTGATTTCTCCTTTTCCTTAGATGCACTCTCTTTTGTTGAATATCCTCTATGATGGCTTCATCTTCTTCTTGTGCAAGCTCATCATCTTCATATTGATCAAGGGAGTGGATAGCTTTTTCCCACTCCTCAAAGTCACGGCCTTGCACTCCTCCCTTGGATTTATCTCGGGACAACTAGGGAACTTACCCTTTTGCATTGTTTGGAGGGAAGTTGCCATTTGACTAAGTTGAACCTCCAAGTTTTGAAGTGCCTTACCTTGGGTTTGAATGGTGCTTGTAATTGCTTAAACCGAATTCTTCAATGTGGTTGTCCTTTATCTTGACTCTTTGACAAAGTCAAGCATTATGTCCTCTAGTGATGATGTCTTTGCATTCCTCGCTCCATTGAATTCTTGAGGTGCTTGCAACACATTCTTGTTGTTAACATATGAAAAATTCTCATGATTCCTCAAGTTGGGATGATAGTGAGTTGGAAGTTGTTGTTGACCTCGGTATTGTCCTCTATCTACATAATTGGCTACCTCCAACTCACTTGGCTCTTGTTAATTTGCCATGGCCGCAAGGGAAGCTATGGATAATGGACTTGCTTGGACTTGGCTTCCTTGAGAAAATTTAGATAAAGCATTAGTAAGAGAAGCCAATTGAGCTTTTAGAGAGCTTACCTCGTCCATCTCATATCGTCCGGTGGCTTTTGGGATGATTGGAGAAGACCGTTCACATGGTCAATGGTACGATGTAGTGGCCAAGTCTTCTAGTATAGTATAGGCCTCTTGAGCATTCTTTGAAAAAATTGAGCCTCCGGCGGTTGCATCTAGTATGGATTTGGTTGAGCTTGCTAATCCATTGTAGAAGAGTTGAATTTGCAACCAATCCGGGTAACCATGTTGGGCATCTTCTCAAGAGATCCTTATACCTTTCCCAAGCCTCATATAATTGTTCATCCTCAAGTTGGCAGAATGTTCCAATCTCCGTCCTTAGTCTTTGAGATTTAGCCGGTGGAAAATATTTGTTCAAGAAAGCTTGAGCTAAGATCTCCCACGTTGTGATGCTATCCGGAGGTATGGTTTCCAACCCATCCTTAGCACGGTCCTGTAAAGAGAAAGGAAAAAGTCTTAGTTTAATTGCATCGTTAGAAACACCATTCATCTTTACCGTCCCGCATATTTCTAAGAAAGACTGCAAGTGCTTGTGAGGATCTTCATTGGTTCTTCCTTTAAAGGCTAGCTCTCTAGCCATGTGGATCAACCCCGGTTTCAACTCAAAGTTGTTGACATTGATGGGTACATTCATAATGCCGGGTTGATTTGCCGGTAATGTTGGTTGGAAGTAGTCCCGAATTGCCTTTGGTATCTCTTCCGCCATATCCTCGATGTGATTGTGTTGAACCCTTAGGTTTCTTCTACACGTCCTTTCAATCTCGGGATCAAGAGGGAGAATATTAGTATTATCTCGAGGCATAAACCGACAAAATAATCAAATAAATAAAATAAAATAGAATAAAATAAAAAAAAGAAACAATAAAAATAAAATAAAATAAAATAAAAGGAAAAAAAAGATAAGATAAAATAAAATAAAAGTAAAAAATAAATAAACGATCAAACAATATACACCTCAAATTAAGATCTATCAATTCTAATGAATATTAAATAACAAAAACCGTTCTTTGGATCCCCGGCAACGGCACCAAAAACTTGATGTGCACTTTAAGTGTTAACCGCAAGTGTACGGGTCAAGTTATAATATAAAACGGTGAAGTCCGAATATCGTTCCACTGGAGATCCAATTGTGAAGGTTTAAGACAACTATTCTAGAGTTGAATCAATTTTATTTAAGGATTGAAATTGAATATTATGAGTTATGGCAAATACAAATCAAATAAAGAAAGTATTAAAGTGAGAAACACAAGAGTCAAAGAGAGTTCTAGGGTAATGAATCCTTGTTTATTTCATCATGCAATATTATTGATTTCATGAATTTTATTGTCATTCATATGCCTAAGTCTAGAAACTTAATTCCAAGTTATTTTCTCTAGAAAACAACCATTTCTCATGCAATTCGATTGATTATTAATCTCTTAAAACCAATACAAAATTACATGGCATTAAAAATAGTCTTTAGCAACTTTTATTGTCAACCTAACTACTCTCGTGATAATTTAACAACAATTCATTGTTATAGATCAAGTTAAACATACAATTTCTCAATCATACATCTAACCTAACATGTGAAGATGGCCAATCCACAAGAATTAAACACAATAACAATGAAAAGCATAATCATTCCAACAAAACCATGAAAGTCTACAAGATCAACATAAATTCATAAACAATTTATCAAAACCCTAAAACTAAAGAGCTTAGCCATTCATAGCTTGAAGCAACATGTTTAAGCAAAATAAACAAAGAAAGAGTGTAAAGAAAAGGAAACTCTACTGAAAAGAGGCTCTTGATTGAGGTAGTACCGACACGATCTCCTTGGCTCTCACGTCAGAATTCGAAGGGCACCAGGACTATCTCGAACTCTTTTCTTCTTCCTTGCAACTAACTCACTCTTTGAACTCTCACTCAATTCTCTCCTTTTTGTGCCTTTTTAGGTCTGTAGCTTCCTTGATTTGATTTGATTTTTTTTTTTTTTTAATCCTTTGGGCTGCTGGAAACCCCCAAATTTATAGAGTTTGGCCGCCCAAAAACTTACCAAAAACAACACATTTTCATTTAAGGAAAACTGGCGGCGCGGCGCTGGTCTATAGCGCCACGACGCTATTGAAGATTTTGGAACGGTGCCGCGACACTGTTGGAGAGCGTCGCAGCGCTAGAGCTACGATCAGAAAAATTTGCTCTCGGGTTTTAGCGCTGCGACAGCCCCGTCCAGGCGCTGCGACACTTCCCCAATTTGTGCCATTTTGAGTTTTTCAGCTCTTTTTCGCGGTATTCTTGCTCGGTTTTGATCTTTTAGTCTTTTCTTCTAATTTTCCTCATTTTAACCTGAAAACCACTAGCAAACAAGTGAAATCTAATATAAACTCTCTTAATTTGAGAGAATAGAAAGCACTTTTCAAGTGCTTATCACACCTGTCCATGCTATGTCATGGGCGTGATGCGCCAGCTTCGCATGTCCACTGCTCCATGGGTGACTGCCTTGGCTAACCCTTTGTAGCCCTAAGAGTGCGTCACGCCTGGTGAAACGACTCACCTCGCCGTGTCGAGTGCTTCAAACTTTAGGGGTGTGACACGCAACACCCCGTCCCTTAAATCTCCTCTTCCTCTTAAAGATAACCTTCTACAACAGGTTTGCAACCTTCTATCTTTTATCAGCACTATAAACCCTCAACCTTCTACCACATACATGATCGTTGCACGGTGTCGCCCCGCCATCGACCGCCACATCACATTATCTATGCCATGGATTTTCCTTTGTCTCTCATTACTGTCTCCTTCTCGTTTTCTCTCACTCCTCATATCTCTTTTCTGCGAAGTCTCACGTGTAAATGAAGTCGCAAACCGTATGCTTTGTCATTGTGTGGTTGCCGACCAGAATTGTTTAGGTGAGTATGGAGGTTGTTTTTTTTTTTTTTGTTTTTTGTTTAACTTTTGGTTTTCTTGAATGTGAGTCAACTTCGATTAACCTTATTTAGGGTTTGGTTGGGATTTTAGCTTATTTGGGGTTTTGTCTAAAATACTTTTCAATACCGTATATTTGCTCTTTTTTTGAATTGTTGTTGTTTATGGGGTTAAGTTTTATCAATTTGAGTACGTATGGGTAGTTTAGGTATTCGCTAATTTGTATTTTTTATTCAATAAAATCATTATGCTATTTTTATGATTTTAAAAGTTTTTTGCTATTTTTTCAAACGAAACTTGAAAATTTGCTATTTATTTGGTTAGCCCTTAAATTAATCAACCTTCGTTAACTGCAGATCACTCCACTAAAGATCCACAACTGCACTTTTCTACTGTGAATATATTTTTGTGTCCATGGATATCACCAATTATTAGTAAGTTGATATTCACGAATTGCTCATAATTACAACTAGGTCAAATTACTGTTTTACCCCAATAATTACCTCTTACTTCTTAAGTCCCACTAATTCTCAAATGAATAACCTGTTTATGGTCCTACCATAAACAAATCCATCTCGGGCCAGTGAGAGGGAGAGGCCTCATTGTTCAAGACTTGAAGTCAACACTTAAGGGAGCAATTAATCTACTTATACCATCAAGACGGGAAGGAGTGAATTTCATCTTGTGAAGCTATGTTCCCAACTCCCTACATGGACAAGTCGCCAAAATGGTGGGCATATTGAGTCAACGACACAAGTCACTCTCACCCATACAAATCAAAGGATTGCCTCATAGACAAGAGTCCATAATTTCAGGATTGAGATCGAGTTACCTATTGTCATCCTATGAAATGTTAATCTTTTCAATCAATGGTGTTATAAAGAGAGATTAATCATTTCATGGTTTGGTCTTATACAAACTCTTTATATACGATACCCCCACTCATATGTCTTCATATGAATAGTTTGGATCAAATCGTTTGTAACACTTACAACTATTGTAACATTTTACAAAGTCGATCGTATCTGCGTGTCACCAAGATAAATATCCAACCTTATCCATATATTGCAGTCCTCTTAACTTATTATTTGAACATGATCCACTTGTATGTTTACCACATACTGTTCAAGCTACATTAAATAACCTAAGATCTTAGTTTATTGGATTGAATTAATGCTAAATAAATAATTAGTATTTACAATTTATAAACTACGAGACCCACGAGATTTAGGGCACTAATCCCAACAATGGGGACGCTTAGTTGTTTAATCTACAAAATAGTCATGGATTTGCATGCTAACCGCCCTCATCCTTAGTTTCCTATGACAAAGAAAAGCAACTAAGCTAGTTCTTATCTTTAAGTCGATCTTTTTATTGAATTTCCCCCAAATCTACTTCTGAACATCTAAATTCATGCAAATTTTACTTTCTTGCTTGTTACATCGAATTTAAGACTTTGACAAAAAATTTGGCCAGTTTGATATATTGGTGTGATCTTCCCTAATTACCTTGAACTGTCAGTAGAATGTAGAGGCTATTCAATGCCTATTTTACCGGGTGGATGTGAAAGTTATCCTAAATATCCCTTTTGAGAAGGATTGAGGGAGATGATAGATGGTGGGTCTAAGGATGTCTTTTTGAAGCAGTAGCAGGAGGAGCTTAGCTTGGTGTGTGTTGGGGCATGGCCAATCTAAGGATGTCTTTCCTTGGACCCCTTTTTAGAGGTTCACTCTGCAGTGGAGAGTATATAAACTTAATTTTCCATGTTTGGCCCACCAACTTTAAAGTTGGTGGAGTTGAGTTAGTTATTTCACCAACTCAACTCACCCTAACTCACCCCGATTTTCCTCATCTCTCCCTCCGACTTCCACTTTCGTGCGACCAACTTTGACAACCAACCTTGAGCTTTAGCAACCACATTCGATGACAATTCTACCGACCGACTCTGTCGACTACCTTAGGATAACAACTCTAGTGACATACTTTGACTACCACCTTTGCATGACCAACCTCGACGATCAACTCTACTCTGGCAACCACCTCCAATGATAACTCTGACGAAGACCACCTTGGATGATCAATTACTCCAATAAGAACCACCTTTGACAACCAACACTAACATTCGACTGAGGGGACCAACTCCGGCGAAGGCCACCTCTAACGATACCCTTAATGATAACTCTATTTTTTATTTTATTTTATTTTATTTTATTTTTGTAGAAATGCAACTATACTTTTAATGACAACCCTATTTTTGTGCATATTCAACTCATATGTTCTACGACTGTTAAAGTATATTATTTCATTTGTAAGTAGCAAATTAGATTTAACCATAAAAGTTAACCGTAAAAAATGTTTGACAAAAAATTGTTTGCAAAAATCGAGTTGGCACAAAAGAAAAAAAAATTTTGTTTTATTAAGTATCACTTCGTTGTACCAGTGTAAAATATAAAGAATCAAATGTTTGCAAAAAAAAAAAAAAAAAAAAAA
>QLSR01001495.1:652180-662180 GCA_031780015.1 Citrullus colocynthis
TTTTTTTTTTTTTTTTTTTTTTCCTTTTTTTAATAACAATATGGGGATCAATGGGATGGAAGATTCTGATGGGAAAATCACTCTTATAATCTTTTTTCTTCAAAAATGAAAAAAGAAAAAAAAAAGGTTTAAGAGAACGAAACTTATTATACATATATTATAGGAAAAAATCAAGGGAAATTGCGGTAGATGGCGAATATTAGGCATCCATTTTGATTTTTGGACATTTTTTGAGATTATTGGAATGTGGCCAAACCTAGTTTCTCCATAATACCGTGGTTGTTAAAATAAAATCCTCATATAGATTTTATTTACCAATTCTTCTTTATTTTAAAAATTAAGATTTTATTGTTAAATATTGAATAGATTCTTTTTTTTCTATAAAGTGTTGTCATCTAGCATTGTACTAGTTTATTTTTAATAGATTGCAGGTGGTTGTTTCGGTGGTGTCAACTATGATAGTGGTGATTCGAACAATTCTACGCACTATTTTCTAGCAAGGCAACTAGCCAACGATAGGGGAAATGACCCATCTAAATCATATTGTTTCTCTTTGCCTTCTTCATCATCTTGATCGTCATCAACGTGGTTGAGGTGAAGTAGCAACCACTTAGCTACTGGATTGACTGCTAAGCAAAACCATCATTGTTTGTGGTCAGCCACTCAAGATGAAACTAACCCATTTGCCATTTCGAGTGGTTCTACGTGGGCGGTATGAAAGTACATAAGAATGGTATAAGTGCGCCTAGCATAGAGTATTTGTGTGATTTATTTGATAGTTTTTTAATGCATCGCATTTGTGTTTTGAAGATTTTAGCTATTACAATATTTATGTGGCATGTAAATTATTTTTAGTATAAGAAAAATATGATGAAGATTCTTGGTATTTGCATGGCTCCGTCTAATAAATATTTAAATCATTTTTGGTACGTGTGTCAAAATATATTTTAATTTTTTTATAAATAGGGGCTATTTTTGGGGTTTAATATTAGAAAAATGTTAAAGGTAGAAGTTATTTGATGGTTATTTTGGGTATAAGATATCTGCTTTATTTGGTAGCTTTGTCATAATAATTGCATTACTATTGGTTTATATACCCTTTATTTGAATTTACTATTAGTTATATTGCGTATAACAAAATCATCTTTTTTGTTATTATTATTTTTAAATGAGGATATCTTTCTTTTGTTATTATTACTTTTTAAAGAAGAGATTTATTTTGTCATTATTTTTGGTGATTTGTAAGACTTTTTTGTATTTTTTTAGGTTGGTTGGTTAGATAATTAGATTTTGTTTTCATATACATAGAAAATGTAGGGATTCTATAGGGGGCATACTTTTCATTTTTTAAATTATGAGATTGACTATTGTAATTTTTTTGGTCATTTTTAGAAGTAAAAACTTTATTGACCATTTTTTAAATTGTCTATTACAATTTGATCATTTGTCCAACGAACCCAAAAAGCAATTTATACCCTTCAAGTTTTTCCTTTTATTGTGTCCTTTATTTGGCACTGCAAGAATAATGGCAAAAACAAGAGGTCATTTGACAGCCATTCTATTTGTTATTTTTAGTTTTTTAAATTTAAGCATATTTTCTCTCAATTTTTTTAATAATAATTTGCATCTTTTTTAAGGAAAACGAGGGTTGAATTTTTTAACCAAATTCTAAAAACAAAAATAAGTTGTTGAAAACTACTTGTTTAGTTTTTTAGAATTTGACTTAATTTTTTAAAATGGTGACAAAAAGTAGATGGTGTATGCTCCCAGAATGGTAAGAGGGATCTTTTATTAATGAATAGAAATGAAGGTCGGAAGGCCTATTTATACAAGAGAGGTGATTGGACACCTAGGTAATTCGATTATTTAAATGAAGTAAGTGGTTAATTGGACTTGTTTACAACCAGGTGATAATAGATAATAAAATATTTAATAAAGGGAGGTTGTCATAGCTGCTACATCAGATCTATCTGCTCAACAAAATTCAAACTCATCTCTGAGTTTAGTTAAGTAAGTTCAAATTGATTGAATGTTGGGCTGATGTTCATTGTTGGTGGTAGATCAATGCGGTAGGCATTTGACCCAATTTCTCGTCGATAGGAATAGGTCCTATCTTTTTGTTAGTAAGTTTAGAGTGATGTCTGGCTGGTAATCTACTTTTCTTCAAATGTGTATCATAGCTAGGTCTTTTACTTTGAATTCAACAGGTCTTCTCTATGTTCATCAACTTTAGATTTGTAAGAGGCAGTTGGCAAACTTCTTGATGTTATTTTCTTCACTCTTTCTGCCATTATACTTGCTTCACACTTAGATCAACACAAATAGGTAAGTTGGCAAGATCTAATGTTAGTTTTGGAACTTGTGTATAGACAATTTCGAAGGGGCATTTTCCAGTGGAACGGTTGATCATATTATTAAAGGAAAATTCTACTTGAGCAAGTGTTAGATCCCATTGACGAGGTTCGTCTCCACTTAGGCATCATAGGATATTTTCAAGCGTTCGATTGGTAACCCCTGTTTGTCCATCCGTTTTTGATTGACTTGTTGAGCTAAATAGGAGATTAGTGCCAAATTTTCTCCATAAGGATCGCCAGAGATAGCTCATGAATTTACCACCATGATTAGAAACTATGCTTATTGGGATTCCATGTAGACAAACAATTTCCCTAAAAAATAAATTTGCAACATTCAAAGCATCATTAGTCTTTTTGCAAGTTAGGAAATATGCCATTTTGCTAAATTTATCCACAATAGCTAAGACAGAGTCCTATTTTCGTTGGGTTCTAGGTAAACCAAGGACAAAATCCATTGAAAAGTCTTCTCGAATGTTGTTAGATATGGGTAGGGGGGTGTAAAGTTCTTGATTTTGAGTTAGACCCTTCTTTTAACAAAATTAGCAACATCTTTTTTTCAATTGAGGTCAATAGCAATAGCATTTAGATGAAAGTAACGTTAAGGTCCTATCTCTACCAAAGTGATCTGCTAAACCACCTGAATGGCTTTCTTTTAAAAGTGATTCTCTAAGTGAAGTGTGTGAAATGTGTAGTGTCATTTTAATAAAAAAGATTCGTAAAAAATGTGGAAGTCTTTGGCTGGAAGATGGTTTGTACAAGCAAAAATCTTTAAAGTGGGGGTCGGTGGGGTACAATTCTTCTAAGTGATTAAAAGATATAATTTCATCTTTAAGTAATGTTAGGAGAGTACCTTTGCGACTTAGGGCATCTACAACTTTGTTGACATTACCTGACGTGTTGTTTGATTACAAAGTTGAATCTTTGGTGGAATTGTAGCCACCAAGTATGCATGCGACTAATAGGTTTTTTGAATAGATTGACCCTAGGATCATTCATGATCATTCATGCCAAATTGTCAAGAATAAATAACATACCAGACTCCATTGAGAAATTGATGCCCTATTGGGATCTCTCTCAAGATGGGATTCAAGAAAGACTGAGTGCTTATTGTTTTGGTGTGTTGGGAACAATAGCCTAAGGTCTCTTTATATACTAGTTTAATTAGGTTCTCATTAAACCCTAATCAATCTAGGAATAGGCTTCTACCCATTAGGTTCATACTCAATTGGGAACCTAGGGCCTTTAATTAAATAGATCACATAATAGGGCCCAATCTACAAAATAACCCAATGTGATAAAATACTAATCCACACACTTAGCCCATATTTTAATTATATGTATTTTAATTTAAAATACGTCTAACAATCTCCCACTAGGGCTATGTTTGTGTACTTGATGTAATTAAATCACATGAACCTTAAGCGCCCATAAACAGGTTATTTCAATAATAGAATTCCCCTTTAGTTCAATCTGGTCCATCTCCTATATCAACATGGAATCAAGGCAGCTTTTCTTACTACCGTTGTAACTAAACTTTCCTTGATCACCAGTTTCAATACATTCAATGACATAAAATCAAGTATGGATAGATAGCATGGAAACTACATGCAAAGTGATCTAGATCATGCCTGTTTCCAACTGGTCCAAATCCCTTAGTGAGATCATTCAAAAAAAAAAAAAAAAAACTTTTTTTTTAACCGAATGCATAAAAAAAAATTTAAAAAAAAAAAAAAAAAACTTTTTTTTTAACCGAATGCATAAAAAAAAATTTAAAAAAAAAAAAAAAAAACTTTTTTTTTAACCGAATGCATAAAAAAAAATTTAAAAAAAAAAAAAAAAAACTTTTTTTTTAACCGAATGCATAAAAAAAAATTTAAAAAAAAAAAAAAAAAACTTTTTTTTTAACCGAATGCATAAAAAAAAATTTAAAAAAAAAAAAAAAAAACTTTATAAAAAACCCAATACCAAAAAAAAAAAAAAAAAAACTTTATGTTTAACCGCATGCATGATAAACAAGTTCAGATAATAAAACATAAACCATCAACTTTATTCTATATAGAAAACAAATAAATTAAGGTCAAAGAACATCCATAATAGCAAACTCCCACTAAACTATGGGATCAGAAAAATGACTGACACCCATGTGAGCAATGATCTCATGAAAAACTTTAGGTGGTAAATCTTTAGTCAATGGATCTGCCACAATAGAGTTTGTTTCTATGTGTTCTATCGAAATTTGACCATTTTGAACTCTTTCTTTCACAACTAGAAACTTTATGTCTACATGCTTTGACTTTGTATTGCTTCTGTTGTTGTTGGAATACATCACTGCCGACTTATTGTCACAAAATAATTTTAGTGGTTTTTCTACACCTACCACTATCCGCAGCCCAGTGACAAAATTTCGCAGCCATATTTCATGATTAGATGCCTCATAACATGCTATAAACTCCGCAACCATAGTAGAAGAAGCCATAAGTGTTTGTTTAACACTTTTCCAAGATATAGCCCCTCCAGCCAACATGAAGATATAGCCCGAAGTGGATCGCAAAGTGTCTTGACATCCAGCATAATCGAAATCAGATACCTAATGATCTCTAAAACATCTGATCTCCGATAAGTGAGCATATAATATTTTGTTCTCTGCAAATACCTCATAACCTGTTTGCTTGCTTGCCAATGATCCATCCCCGGGTTGCTCAAATATCTCCCTAATACTCCAACTATGAATGCAATATCTGGTCGCTGATAACTTATAGAAATACAAGTTATTATAGTCACTATTTGATTTAATTAGAGTAACTTTGGAGCTAGAACGCATGATTTTGGTAGTTGAATGATGAAAAATGTATCACCATGCGTTGGCACTATTTACAAAAGAAAATACCTGAAAGACAATGAGATTTTATGTTCCTAACGTAGGATTAAGAAGAAAAGAAGCGCAAACAACCAAGTACGAAGAGACGAAGCTGCTGCGAGAACAAGTGGAAACCCATGTGTCGAGCCTATGCGTTGAGACCATGCGTCAAGAAAGAAACAGACACATGCTCAAATAGCTGTCATGTCATTATGAAAAAGGACAACACCCAATCAGATCATGGCAGAACAAATAGGCTGACAATCTGAAAAGTCTATGCAGTGTGGCTGAAATTTAATGTAAAGGTGTCAGGTCATCATGACATCAACTTTTTGATGCCTATAAATAGCCCAAAAGCTTCTCCAAGGAAGAGGAGGAGAGACCAGTTCAAGAGGCAAAAAGCTCTGCACTATTTCTCCCTCACCATAACCAGCCTCCATTTCGAGCTCTTCTGAGAAAAGGATTCTGAGCACCTTCAGAGTCGTCTCCCAGTGAGTGAGAATCTTCAACCTATGGAATTTATGTATCAGATAGCAACCATCTCAAGCCTCCATGAAGCAAGAAGTTGCCAGTGGCGGCTTGACGTCTTCCATTTCTGTTTATTTTCCATTTTCCTCCTTCTTGCTTATATTTTGTTAATGACATTTGTGCGAATGATTTATTTTCTTAATATTAGTTCGATTGACTTTTATCTTCCATCTATTTCCGTATTAAACACCTTACACCATGTTTGAATGCTAAATGAGTTAGATGTTAAAAGTTAGTTTTTTTTTTAGCAATTCTGAGTATATTACATCTTGATTAATGCATATTTTTAGCTTGCATAACTTTGTTGACAAACAAAAGTAGTAAGCATGACTGTCGAGCTTGAGAGAGTGGACAGTTAATCTTTAGCATGTATTAAGACTAGATAAGTTGCAGAGATGTAGTTCATCTTTTGCCAACGCAAACTTACCATGCGTCTTAGAGATAAGATTAATGTGGCGTCGAAACATCGAGAGATGGATTCACAAACGCAGTTTGTAGGTATGTAATTTGTAAGACCCTAACTCAGAATTCTTAAGATGGCTAGTAAGGAAAGAAATAAGACTAATTGAACGCATAATATTAGGAAAGAAATGGATATTTCACTAAGAGTGAGAATGAAGGATGGAAGGCATAGTTTGGGAATTAGTTAAGCGTTTAAATGTATTTCGAGCATAGCCCGTATGCATGGATGGTAAAGCGCTAAAGTGTGGTACCTTAATTTAAAGAGAATTTGATATTGAATTTTGAAAAAGGGAACAAGAATCAGGAAAAAGAGGAAACGCATGGCTCACAATTAGTCTTGGAAACTAACAGGTTATGGGATTAGCTTTGAAGGGCGTTAAGCTAGAAAGAAAAGAGAAGCCAAAGAACCTTGGGGCGTGAACAGCATGCGTTGAAGGTTTATTATGTGTTAGTAAGGATTTTGGTGTTGATAAAGAAGCCTATGCCCAAAGACCAAATGTTTAAGGCAACTACGAACGAAGGGTTGCTGTGTGTTGAGGGGTGACTATCAGCTATGCGTTGAGGAGCTAAATTTCATGGTAAATGGAAATATAATTTTGGTTTCGGGTAAATGCATAGATTATAATTCAAGAAGTTTGAAAGGGGTAGGAAGTTGGACTCATGGTACGATGCGGTAAGGTACAAACGCATAGTAGTAAGCGTTTGGCACACTGACGCCTAGCAAGATACGGTGAAGAAATGGTTTCAAAGGTATTATGGTGGAAGGTAAAGGAAATTTGGTGAACGCACAAGGGCAGTATGATTAAATGAAAAGTTTGTATATTGGAATATGTTAGACGTATAAGATAAGCTTATAAGGGCTAGGCGGCTTCATAAAAACTTGACACCTTATAAGCAGGAGGTGTTAGATGTATGTTAAGTATTTCATGTAAGGTGACGCTTGGATAAATGCATGATTGGTTAAACATGCAGCTTAACATGTGGCAAGCAAATGGCAAAAAGGGAGAAGTAGTATGACTAGCCCTCTACTCCAAAACTATAAAGAGGACACTGAGGGAAAATGAGTGACTGATGATGCTGAAATAAGAATCCTTGAGAGAAAGAAGGAATTCTGGTGTCCGTAATAGAAATATGCGGCCAAGGAAAAAGATATTCAGACAACTTAGCTATATCTTGTGTTAAAGAAGTTGTCTTGCGTCAAGAAGGGTCAGTCTTGCGTTTAAGTATCAAGGTGAATGATGCGTCTAAGTGGGACCTTGTGCGGTCGACGCATCCAAAAAGAGAAGTAAGAAAGAGTTGGGAAGCACCTCGCGTTAGCTATCAACCTTGCATCCAAGGGCAGGGTTGCGACCAACTGAGCTGCCAGAGGAATATAAGGCCTTGCGTTCCAGGGTTAGAACGCTGCATCCGAGAAGCTTGGGAAAGAGGAAATAGTGGAAAGGAGGAGGAACTATTCTTGAGCAAGTATAATGTGCGTAACTGTTCGTGAAGATTTCTTATTTGAATTAAGTTTTCTTAGCTTGTTGCACAAAATAGATTTTAACATTTCTGTACAAGGATGCGTCGAGAATTACTCTAAATGTAATCATGATCAAGCAAGTTTTTCTATAAAGACCCAAGTATAAGTATTTATAGGTATCCTGGTGAGTCCAGGGTCGAACGCAGGAATTTGTAATAACTAGGCACTGAGATTATAAGTCTGACTATGCGGTGAACTATAAATGTAATATATGCAATTGTTTGTTGTATAAAACTATACATTAAGAATTAAAAGAATTTCCTACTACTAATAATGAGGTGGACGCGGTGATGGTTAGTCATATGTCATTTAATATCAGATAGCATGCGTTGAGAATGAATGGAACCATGCGATAGGAGTTAATGCAAGAGTTAGTTGTTACCTAAGCCTTCTGAGTACAATTTCATACCTACAAACTGCAATAGTGAATCCATCTCTCGATGTTTCGACGCCACATTAATCTTATTTCTAAGACGCATGGTAAGTTTGGGTTGGCAAAAGATGAACTACATCTCTGCAACTCATCTAGTCTTAATAAATGCTAAAGGTTAACTATCCACTCTCTCAAGCTCGACAGTTATGCTTACTACTTGTGTTTGTCAGACAAAGTCATGCAAGCTAAAGATATGCATTAATCAAGATGTAATATACTCAGAATTGCTCAAGAAAACTAACTCTTAACATCAACTCATTCATTCAAACATGGTGTAAGGTGTTCAGTATAAAGATAGATGAAAGAGAATAGTCAATCAAACTCATATTAAGCGAATAAGTCATTCTCTCGAATGTCATTAACAAAATATAAGCAAGAAGGAGAAAAATGGAAATAAAACAGAAATGAAGGGCGTCAAGCCGCCACTGGCAACGTCTTGCTTCATGGAGGCTTGAGGTGGTCGCTATCTGATACATAAATTCCATAGGGTGAAGGTTCTCACTCACTGGGAGATGATTCTGAAAATGCTCATAATCCTTCTCTCAGAAGAGCTCGAAATGGAGGCTGGTTATGGTGAGGGAGAAATAGTGCAGAGCTTTCGCCTCTTGAACTCGTCTCTCCTCTCTTTTCTTTAAGAAGCTTTTGGGCTATTTATAGGCATCAAAAGGTTGATATCATGATGACTTGACACCTTTGTATTAAATTTTACCCATGCTGCATAGACTTTTCAAATTTGTCAGCCATAATCTGATAGGTTGCTACTCTTTTTCGTAATGACATGACAGCTGCTTGAGCATGCTTGAGTTTCTTCTTCGACGCATGGTCTTCAACGCATGACCTCATCGCATAGGCTCGACGCATGCTCTCGTAGCAGCTTCATCTCTTCGTACTTGGTTCCCATTTCTTTTCTTCTTAACCCTGCGTTAGGAACAGAAGCTTATCATTTTTCAGGCATTTTTCTTTTGCAAGTAGTGCCAACTCATGGTGATACATTTTTCATCATTTATCAATCAAAATCATGCATTTAACTCCAAAGTTACTCTAATTAAATCAAATAATGACTATAATAACTTGTATTTCTACAAGTTATCAGTAACATTAACGTCCTTTTTCAAAATATGATTTCATGAGTTTTCAATGAGTAAGTATATGTATTTTATTTGAAAAGCATTTAAGTATGCAGGTTATATGTTTATAAAACGAATGCTGATTGATAATATGTGATTTCATGATTTTATTGAAAAGCATGATGTTTGATATTAAAGCTTTGAACTTGAAGTTACTGGAAGCATACTGTTTTATGATTATATGATCTTATTTGGAAACGATTAACTTATGAGTTTATGTTATGATGTTTCCAAAACATATTTTGTGTATTTATAAAACTTTGAAAAGGGGCACCCGAGGCTCAGGGACTTGTAGAAGGCCAATGGGTAGCCAGGATATGAATATAGAAAAGGGTACCCAATACTGAGGGACTCGAAGAAGGCAAATGGGTAACCTGTATATGGAAATGGGACCCCAATGCTCAGGGACTTAGAGAAGGCATTGCGGGCGGCCCAGATTATAATATCTATGTGCACATAGAGAAATATGCGACGCTAATGTGTGAGATTACTCCACACAGCTAGGGATAATCGACGTTGAGTAGCGTAGAGCTCGGCTCCGCCTCAACTAAGGGAAATTTTTAAGAATGAACTAATTTCATGTATAACTATTCCGGAAAGAATTTATGTGATTCGATTAAGTTGATGGAAAGTATGATTTTACAGAAATAAGGTTTGGACTATGTTTTACGTAGATCATGGAACATGTGCAATTTGACTAGATTATCGAGAAATATGTTT
>QLSR01001495.1:669680-686882 GCA_031780015.1 Citrullus colocynthis
ATAAATAGCTTCCGCACAACCGCACTCCTTCGTATACGTCAGGAGTCCATTGATGAGAAGGGGCTGGGGCTTCACTTTCAATAGGACCAAGACTATTGATTGATTTACTTAGCCTACACCTGTATTCTACCTCGCCGTTAGACAACATCGAATTTAACCATCTTTGGATATCAAACGAACCTCCCCAGAAGGTAATTTTAATGTGGCCGATTTCCCCTCTTTTGCAATCAGTTTCGCTACAGCACCTGCTGCTCTAGCTAATTGTCCCGCTTAGCTCAGAGGTTAGAGCATCGCATTTGTAATGCGATGGTCATCGGTTCGATTCCGCATCCTGGCGTCGAGCTATTTTTCCGCAGGACCTCCCCTATAGTATCGTCACCGCAGTAGAGTTTAACCACCAAGTTCGGGATGGATTGGTGTGGTTCCTCTACGCCTTTTGTCGACGGATGCTCCTATTACACTCATAGTCTCTGAAGGATGAGAACCAACTATGTAGCATCTACATCGAGAGGACTCTTCTGACCAAACAAACAATTGTCAGCAAAGTTGTTTCTTTTTTTTTTTCTTCAATTTGCTCTCCATTTCTAAGTTCGTAGCCTTCGCAGTAGCTTCATCGATGTTACCTACCAAATAAAAGGCTTGCTCGGGAAGACCATCTAATTCTTCGAGCCAGATGATGAAAAATTATCATGTCCGGTTCCTTCGGGGGATGGATCCATAATAATTCACCTATCCTAATAACACAAAGAAAAGACATTAATGATGAACCAAATCAAGTGGCCAGTTACAAACAATACAAACAATAATGAGGAAAGGAAAACGATTCTATTTTTGGAAGTTTAACTCCTAAAGAAGCACTTCATGAAGCCTTCTGCGTGCTCCTTGGTTAGAACCACTAAGGGGTCCTAATGGTTTGGACTTGAGTAGACTGAAAAAAGACTAACTTAACTGTTGGCAGGTCTCTTTGTATGTGTTGTCCGGAAAGAGGAGGACTCAATGATTATTCGTTCGCCGGAACCAAAAGTCAAAATTTTGGGCCAGACCGGTCCGGAACTAATGGTTATCTTGATTCATTAGAAATTGGACAAGTAAGGAAATTTCTCGTTGAGTTACGTACTTATGTAAAAACGAATAAACCTCAGTTTCAGGAAATAATATCTTCCACGAAGACATTCACCAATGAAGCGGGTACAACCTTTGTAACTTCATGGTATACCCATGGATTGGCAAGTTCCTATTTGGAAGGATGCAACTTCTCTTTTAATTCTTTCGAAGTCATTGGATCCTTTTCCTCGTTCGAGAATCTCCTCCCTTCTTCCATTCCGTCCCGAAGAGTGACCGTCGAAGCAATAACAAGAATATTTCTAGTGGAACATCTTTCACAATCCCTGGAGGGCCTACTTGGGTATTGAGCATTTATCTGTAAGAACTGAATTCCTTGCAATGGATAATTGCGGAATCGCTAGTAATCGCCGGTCAGCCATACGGCGGTGAATTCGTTCTCGGGCCTTGTACACACCGCCCGTCACACTATGGGAGCTGGCCATGCCCGAAGTCGTTCTCGTGTGATACACTTTTGATCAAATTTGATGTTTGAATTTGAAACTTGTTCGAATTGGATCCTTTCGATACTACGCCCTTCCTCGTCTCTGGGTGCCTAGGTATCCACCGTAAACCTTTCTTCGTTTGAACCTCGCCCTTAACTTTAAGGCTATGCCATCCCCCCGAACACAGCTTACAACTTTCATCGTACTGTGCTCTCCAAAGAGCAACTCTTCTAAAAATCTCAAAAGGTACTGAGTTAGTCAGTTCTATTTCTCGATGGGGGCAAGGGAAGGGATATAACTCAGCGGTAGAGTGTCGCCTTGACGTGGCGGAAGTCATCAGTTCGAGGCACATGGAGCCGTGATCTGATATATAATCTCTCTGTAAAATACTCATTTGGACGAGGGCTTCCAAAAACATCGTAAGCTAAACCCGTGCTGTGACGAAAAAGTACTTATTTAGTTTATAGGAATCAAAGTGAAAATTCGAAGAATGGATTTTTCTTTGGTAACATAAGATTAAATTGTAGAAAGAATCATGCGGGCAATTCAGAATCAGAAAGAAATGAAGTTTTTTGAAACATTGGAAAGATCGTTCGTCAAAGATCCCTATTCTTAGTTTCAATTTTTCCCGGTTTATCAGAACCTTTTTTCGATTTATTACATAAGTAGTGAACTGTTCTGGCTTGGAATACAAATTTTTTAGTAGACGAGATTTTACGAAAAAAGTTCTTCATATTCATAGGCAGAACAACGATGGGGATGGTGAGAAAAGATATATTTTACATCCCGGGTTTCGGTTCTCGGGTTAGTTAACCCATGAACCGACCTCTCATAATAAATGGATTGGTCTTGGGTTCCTTCCGCCATCCTACCCCTTTTTTGTTCAAAGAATAAAAATAAATACACGGGTTGACCTTTCTTTTTCATATCTTTGTTTTATGATTTTCGGGATGGGGAAAATACGAATCCCCTGCCCTTTCTCAAGGCATTTCTTTAGACAAAGACTCCGTTTTTTCCTCTTTTCGGATGGCCTTTCCGTCTGAATGCATTCAAAAGAACCCGCTTTATAGATGATCTTCTCTCACCTTCAGAAGAATAAAGCTACTCGATCTATTTCCGTATCACTCATGATATATATACTAACTTGGGCACCCGTCTTTCACAACGAGATCTACCTATACAGTAACGGTATTTAATTATGAAGATTAGTTGGGTAGCTGACCCTCTTAGTCCGTTCTTGGAAGAAGATACGTGTACTTGATGTCCCGCCCAAGAAAGAGACCCAGGATTTGAATTGATGTCCTTTCATTGAGTCCTCCCACGGTTTTGAATGAGAGAAAGAAGTGAGGAATCCTCTTTTCGACTCTTTTTCTGTATCATAGGAATCGAAATAATAAATCTTCTTATGATTCTTGTGTCATAGCTCTATAATTCGGATTAGGTTTATCGTTGGATGAATTGCATTGCCTAATGAATTATGAGTTCAATACATCCTGTTTAGCTGAAAGACGGAATTGTATACATAATGAGTTGGTTTAGATCAATCCTAACCGGATGATTATGAGATCCGATCGAAATAGGATTTTCGGGATAAGGAATAAACAAACCATGGATAAATCCAAGGGCGAATTCTTCAGAAAAAATTGTGTCTTCCACAATGGAATCTGATAAGTGAGATTTCGGTCGTCTCAGACCTTGCGATGGGGCTTTAGCCCCAAAAAATATTCGTCGATTACTAGCCCCTATGATTCGAATACACATCAATTCTCGGGCTCCGCTCATGGGCAATACCGATTAATATTTTAAGGATAGATATTACCTCTCCTTTTCCTCGTTCAACTAAATTGAAGGAATTCTCTTGTTAAGACCCTATGAATCAATTAAAACCTTAGATTCAGACTAGGAATCGGAGTTTGAAGAAGGGGAAGGAGAAGGAGTCCTCGACCCGCAACAGATGCTCCTATTACACTCGTAGTCTCTGAAGGATGAGAACCAACTATGTAGCATCTACATCGAGAATTCAAGTATTGTATACGTCATTAGTCCTATACCCTTTCTTTTTTTTTTCATAGGGAATTACTGAATAGCTTAGTAAAATTGATATGACTGCTATGGATGGTCCGATACTGAATAAACGAGTATCACCGTTTCCCTCCCTTTCCTGCTAGGATTGGAAATCCTGTATTTTACATATCCATACGATTGAGTCCCCCCTCTTTTTTTCTGATTCGAGGGGGATCCTGTTGAGTTCTTACGCTTTCATGTCTAAAATATGGGTTTAAATAAATTGAAGTATTGGGTTGTTTCCCTCTCGACGATGAAGCTTATCCCCCATCGTCTCACTGGCCGGTCCTACGGTTTCCTCGATTAATAAGGTTATTAACTGAATTGTAATGACAATTGAAGCAATTCCACCCAGAAGGTAATGGGTTACTCCTACAGCACGTCCTTGGACAATGCTCAAGCGTATTCAATTCAATGATACTTAAAATTAAGTAAATTGAAAGCCCCGAGACAATAAAGACTGAGAAGATTGACTCAAAAACAAATTTTATTACGGGCTCCATTGTAGAATTAAGACCTAACCATTAATCGAGAGGCGACCAATAAATATTTCTTTTTCGATTCATCCCTGGAGTTGAATACCTCATTCAAGAATTGTTTTTGGGTCAAATTATAATTGTTCAAGTTGATTCTGTAGTAATAAGATCAGCTAAGCCATTCGATTTCTAAAAAGGATTACTAATCCTTAACTTTTCGAGGAATCCTTCATCAGTGGTCCTTGATCGTAATTTCCAGTATGAGTACTTGGGCCAACATGAAATTTGGCCTTATACAAGATAGTCTAGCACCTCCGAAACTAGTACAGTCCCCCGTAGGATCCTTTTTTGATTTATGTTCCTTTCTCCTTGCCTAGTCTATTAATAACAAAACGAATTTTTCCAATGTATAAAATAAAAATTCCAATGGCTAGAAATCGATCACTGATCCAATTTGAGTACCTCCACAGGATAGACCTCAACAGAAAACTGAAGAGTAACGGCAGTATAATCCTGCTCAAACAGACGAAGTTGCTTTGATACGGTATTCCCAACAATCGGATTTTCGTCGAGACATAATCAAAGGCTCTCTGCGTGCGTCGGATTTTGATATTATTGATCGATTTGTGCGTATATCCAAAAATCTTTCTCATTATTACAAAGGATCCTCAAAAAAAAAGAATTTGTATCGATCGAAGCCTTGGGTAGTAAAAAAAAGTGGGATGTTGTATTTCCAGGATTGGATTTCATATTCGGGTAGAGCTCCGCTCTTGCAATTGGGTCGTTGCGATTACAGGTTGGATGTCTAATTGTCCGTTCTCTCCCCCGATCGAGATATCCTCTCTTTCGCCCAAGACAGATTGATTTAATCATCAAAAATTTGGAGCGTGAAGTGCAATTAGATCTATTTTTTGGGGCCAGATCGGCCCGTTCCGCCATAAGTACCTCCATATTACGCTGAGTGGGGTTCGACAATAGGTTTGAATCAATGATTAGAAAACTTCCTTTTCTCGATCTTGATTCGCGTAGAAATTCAGGACCTATGGTCCTAGTTGATTCTTTTCTCCCAGATGAAGCAGCAGGCGTCGGTCCGTAGAACCTATAAAAAAGAGATGGTTGTGGCGCGAAGTACTCTTGTGCACCTACGTCACTCGGCTCGCGCGCAACGGTTTAGTCGGTATTTTCTTTTATGGTTCATATTCCGGGGATTAGAAACATGACTATTGCTTTCCAATTGGCTGTTTTTGCATTAATTGTTACTTCATCAATCTTACTGATTAGTGTGCCCGTTGTATTTGCTTCTTTAGCACGAGATTTTGAGTCTCGCATGTCTACCATTTCACCACCAAGGAATCTTGAAAGTGAATCATATTCTATGAATATGATATCTATCTAGTGTGATGGAATATCTCTGAAAAACATTGGCGCGCGTGTAAACGAGGACCATGATTGGGAATTGTTTGATCGTCTTTCTCCGAGGAAGAGGCGAAACATAATCAACTTGAATTCGGGACAGCTCGGTGAGAGGAAAAAGATCTTTTCGATCTCTTTCCTTTTTTTACAATTCCCAAATATCGTAATCTTTTTTTTTCCTATTACTCTTACTCCCTGTACCGGAACTGATAACATTTGAGATTATGCAGGATTATACACAAAAGATCCTCTTTTGGCTCTCTCTTTAGCCCTATGTCTCTTATCCTTAGGAGGTCTTCCTCCACTAGCAGGTTTTTTGGGTTTTTATAGGAAAACTTGCTTAATCATGATCAATTAGAGTAATTCTCGACGCATCCTTGTACGGAAATGATAAATCTAGTCTTGTGCAAATGGCTAAGAAACTTAATTTAATTACACGAACAGTCGCATACATACTTGAGCGTACATTAGACTTCCAACAGCCGATGCATAAGGAACCTTATGCATCTCCTTACTCTCGAGTATGGTTTTGGGGCATTGACCTAAATGAAATTTATCACCTTTAGCAACAGGGGTATCTCCTGGTGCACAATCTTTCATGCCAAATCTACTCAAAATCTTTTCGATGTAGTTCTTTTGTGACAATCTCAAAATACCTTGAGAATGATCTCGCAGTATTTCAATTCCTAATACAAAAGAAGCATCACCGAGATCTTTCATCTCAAAGTTCCTTTTGAGAAACTTCTTAGTGTCATGCAATAAACCTACATCATTATTTGCTATAAGTATGTCATCGACATATAACACCAGAAATATAGACTTCCTCCCACTGAACTTGTGATATACACAATCTTCCACTACATTCACCTCAAACCCAAATGAGATAATTACTTCATGGAATTTGTGATACCATTGACGAGAGGCTTGCTTGAGATCATAGATGGATTTCTTCAATTTGCACACCATAGACTTTGAATTACCAGACACAAAGTTTTCTGGTTGCACCATATAAATTGTCTCATCAATGTTTCCGTTGAGAAACGTAGTTTTTACATCCATATGATGTAGCTCTAAATCAAAGTGAGCTACAAGTGCCATGATTACCCTGAAAGAGTCTTTCGGTGAAACTGGAGAGAAAGTCTCTTTGTAATCAATGTATTCCTTTTGAGTAAAACCCTTTGCAACAAGACGAGCCTTATATCTTTCGATTTTGCCTTGTGAATCCCTTTTGGTTTTAAATATCCATTTACAACCTATAAGTTTCACTCCTGATGGCAATTCGACAAGCTCCCAAACGTCATTTTCTTTCATTGATTTTGTTTCTTCTTCCATAGCATTTATCCACTTATGAGAATTAGAACTTTGTAGTGCTTGTTGGAAGTTGATTGGATCATCTTCCATTACACCCATTTCATCCTGATGTTCTTGAAGAAACACAATATAATCGTCTGGAATTGCAATTCTTCTCTCTCTAGTAGATCTCCTTAGTGGCAATTCTTAAGGTTGTTGAGTTTGAACTTCAGGTTCAACAACGGGGACTACAGTATTGTCTTGTTCAATAATTGGTTCAATAGTGAAGTCAGGAGTAGGAGCTTGATCACCATCTATAACCATACTAGGAAAAGAAACTAACTTCTCTTCAATGACAACTTTCCTTATGTTATCTTCCCCCACATACTCAACATCCTCAAGGAATCTGGCATTTCCTTTCTCAAACAATGATCTAGAAGTGGGATCATAAAACTTAAAATCCCAAGAGCGCTCGGAATACCCAACAAAATAGCAGCTAATAGTTCTTGAGTCCAATTTTCTTTTGTTAGGCCTGTATGGCCTAGCCTCAGCTGGACAACCCCAGTTGTGAAGATGCCTAATACTAGGCTTCTTTCCTATCCACAACTCATAAGGGGTTTTAGCTACCGCTTTACTAGGTATCCTATTGAGGATATATGCTATAGTCTTTAATGCCTCACCCCAGAGAGATTCTGGTAAAGAATAATGACTAATCATACTTCTTACCATATCCTGAAGTATTATGTTTCGCCTTTCCGCCACACCATTCATGCTAGGTTTCCCAAGCATAGTGTATTGCGGGACGATTCCACATTCCTCTAGGTATTTGGCAAAGGGCCATGGGCGTTGTTCACCTGATCCATCGTATCTACCATAGTATTCACAACCACGATCAGACTTGACAACCTTTATTTTCTTTCCAAGTTGAAGTTCAACTTCAGCTTTGAAAGATTTGAAAACGTCCAAAGATTGAGACTTCTCATGGATTAAATATAGGTACTCATATCTTGAATAGTCGTCTATGAAAGTAATAAAATATTGTTGTCCATTCCAAGAAGCCATAGAGAATGGACCACAAATGTCTGTATGTATTAGTTCTAAGATGTTTGAGCATTTGTTGGCACCTGATTTTCTTATGTTTGTCTGTTTTCCCTTAATACATTCCTCACAAACTTTAAAGTTATTTAAATCAAGGGAATCAAGAATCCCATTCGACACAAGTCTCTGAATTCTCTGTTTAGAGATGTGACCTAAACGCTTATGCCATAAGGTAGCAGAATTCTCATTTAATTTACGCTTTGTACCACATGAATCAGATAAGAGGATCTTGTTAAACGAAGTAAAGGAATCAAGCATATATAGATTATCAATTAAAGAACCAGTACCAATAAGCTTGGAATTTTGAAAAAGACTAACTTTATTATTTCCAAAAGAGCAAAAAATACCAAACTTGTCCAAACTGGAAATAGAAACTAAATTCTGTCTAAATGATGGCACAACAAAAGTCTCATTAAAATCCAAATAACATCCAGTTTTTAAAAGCAATCTAAAATTCCCAATAGCTTCGACTTGAACTGCTTGGCCATCGCCCACATAGATGAATCTTTCAGCATCACTTGGCAACCGGCTCCACAGCAATCCTGCATAGATATACTTACGTGAGTAGTAGCACCAAAATCTACCCACCAAGTATCTGTAGGTACAGAAGCTAAATTAACTTCAGAACGAACTAAAGTAAGAAGTTTACCCTTCTTTACACGCCACTTGGCGTATTTAGGACAATCTTTCTTGAAGTGGCCTTCCTTTTTGCAGAAAAAACAAGGATGTTCAGTAGCCTTCGTGCTGTAATTGCAGCTGAAACCAAAGGCTAGTCTAGTGTCACGCGGTATGAGCAAAGTCTGTGTTTAATGAGTAGTGAACGGAAGAGAGCCCGTTTGAAGCTAAAAATTTTAGGTTAGTAATTTAATTCAATTCTTAACAACTTTTGAGAAGAATGGTTGAGCTCAATGTGAAGAGAAACAGGATTAATTATAGGAGGAAGTGACTGATACCGAGTTCTCAAGTGATATGGAGCAGGGCGAAGTAAATTTGGATTATCTGACAAACGAAGAGGAGTTAACCATTGGATTTTGAGGTAAGTTAGAAAACACATTTCTCTACAAGTTTGTAGAAGGGAAGAAATTCTAATTCGGCAAGAATTGTAACTTTTAACAGTTAGAAGTGCGAACAGTAGCAAAGACAATAGTAGAAGGATACGAATCTCGCTGGAGAGTTGGACAACACTGGGGGCGTGAAAGAGCGAGAGCGAGACAAATCTCGCTGGTCTCGTTGGTCGGTTTTGTCTCACAAATCTCGCTGGGCTCTCTACTCTCGTTGGTCCCATTAGTCGACAGTCTCGTTGGTACAGTTTTGGTCTTTTGCTTGAATTCGCTGGTTTAATCTCGCTAGTGGCCTGAATCTCGTTCATTAGTGAACTCTTTTATGAAATGTAGTTTCGGTGGAGCATTCCTTTGTGAAATATAGTCTCAGTGATGGTTTTTCTTATGTAATAGGGTCTCGGTGGTGAATAATATAAATGTCTAATGCTTGATTACTATGTAAAAAGGAATTTTAAGAAAAAAATCTAACAAAGGGAAATGTACTATTTCAGGCCGAAAGGAGCTAGGAAAGACATATAATCCTTTAAGGGTCTAGGACAAGTAGTGAGTGACAATTTTATTTTAAATGAGCTTACTTTAAACAAAGTTTTCATGATATATGATTATGTTTAGCAACATGTTTATACGTTTATGTTTCACGAGTTCGAAATATGTTATAATGAGTACTGGCTTGAAGAAAGCATGTGTTTTCATGGTTTTGCATTTGAATTATTTGAAGCATGACCGAGTCTTTACGAAGGCATGTTATTCATTTATCTACGATTTTAAGGAAGCCTGATGATTGTTAATGAATTTGTGTAAGTTTGAAATGTTTAAACTCGTGAATATTTATTATATTATTTCCAAAGCATGTTGCATTTGAATATTGTTTTTGAAAAAGACTCCCGATGCTGAAGGACTCGGAGAAGGCAATTGGGTAGCCAGGATATAGGAATGGTTCCCAATGTTGAAGGACTTAGAGAAGGCATGTGAGTAACCTAAGCATAGAGATAGCCCCAATGTTGAAGAACTTGGAGAAGACGTGTGGGTGGCCTAAATCTCTTATATGGGACCCGGTACTAAAGAACTTGTGAAGGTATTCGGGTAACCCTGGATATGATATCTATGTGCACATAGAGGTATGATAGACGCTGTTGTGTTCAGATTTCTCCACACAGCTAAGGATATTCAACGTTGGGTGTGTCGAGATTACTCTACCCCAACTAAGGATGTTTTCGACGTTAAGTAGCGTTGAGCTCTACTCCACCTCAACTAAGGAAAATGTTTTTGAAATGTATTGTATTTTCATGGTTTTCGGAATATATGGTATGACGTTGCTATTTGAGCATTTTTTGCCTAGATATGGGAATGAACTATTGTTGTTATTTAATATCACAAATTGAATACGATTTCGATTTGTTTCCAAGTTAGAGAAAAGTTTTTTTACTAAATCTGTCACTCACTGGGCAACCTAGCTCATGTTTTCCTTGTTTTTCTATTTCCCAAGTAGCAAGCGAAGCCGGGGTGCTTAGCCTACACAACAACTCGTTTAGGCCTACCACCAGTATTTGTGAACTTTGAACATTGTAAATATTTGATCTTAAACTTGTGTTGTACATATAGAGGGTTAAGGAGCAGGAGTTAGTGGACTCATGTAACTTTTAAGTTTGAATGTAAACCAGTACTTGTATGATGACTTAACCCCGGTAATATATTGTTGTTCTATCATGTTTGTACTCGTTTGTTAGTTGTTGGGCATGGTTTAAGGTTGCGCAGGTTGGCAGTAGATGTCGTAAGAAGGTCGGTGTCTATTGTCCTCACACTTTTTCCGGGATAAGAGGGTACATGGGAGAGGGTGTGACAGTTTGTCGCACTTATGGCTTTTAGGTTCTTTGGAGTTTGCAACTGCACCACTATTATCACAATAAAAAGTGATAGGCAGATGCATATTTTGGAACAACTTCCAGATCTGTTAAGAACTTCTTGAGCCATAATGCTTCTTTTTCTGCTTCACATGCAACTACATACTCTGCTTTCATGGTGGAGTCAGCAATACAACCTTGCTTAATACTCCTCCAAATTACTGCTCCTCCGTTTAAAGTAAACACCGATCCCGATGTAGATTTCCTTGAATCTATATTAGTCTGAAAATCAGAGGCAGTGTATCCTGTAAGGATCATATCCTTAGCGCCATACACAAGCATGTAGTTCCTCGTTCTCCTTAGATAATTGAGGATATTTTTAACGGCAGTCCAATGATCATATCTAGGATTAGACTGATATCTTCTCACAATCCCAACTGCGTAGCATATGTCAGGTCATATATACAGCATGACATATATTAAACTACCGGCTGCTGATGCATAGGGAATACGTCTCATATCCTCAACTTCTTGAGGTGTCTTAGAACACTATTCCTTTGACAAATGAATTTCATTTCTAAATGGCAATAGACTTCTTTAGAATTCTGCATCTTATATTGAGACAACATTTTGTCAATATATGATGTTTGAGACATAGCTAACATTTTGTTCTTACGATTCCGAACTATTTGGATACCAAGAACATACTGAGCCTCTCCCAAATCCTACATTTGGAATTGGGTTGCTAGCCATTATTTTATGTGAGTCAAGAATTCTTTCTCATTCCCAATAAGAAGAATATCATTAACGTACAATACTAAAAATGCTATAGTTGTGTTGATGATCTTTTTATAAACATAAGGTTCATCAACATTCTATTCAAAGCCATAAGATTTGATCGCAGTATCAAACCTCATATTCCAAGATCGAGATGCTTGTTTTAATCCATAAATTGATCTTTTAAGCTTGCAAACCTTTTGCTCCTGACCTTGTTTTATAAACCCCTCTGGTTGAACCATATAGATACTATCCTCAAGATAGCCATTCAGAAAAGTTGTTTTGACATCCATTTGCCAAATTTCATAATCATAAAAAGTGGCAATGGACAAGAGTATTCTAATTGATTTTATTATAACAACAGGAGAGAAGGTTTCTTCATAGTCCACCTTCTCCATCTAGGTAAAATCTTTTGCTACTAATCGAGCCTTATATGTCTGTACCTTACCTGCTTGGTCCTTTTTTCTCTTGTAGATCCACTTACAACCAATAGGTTTCACCCCACTTGGTTGATCTACAAGTTCCCAGACTGAATTGAAGTACATAGACTCCATTTCAAGGTTCATGGCTTTGACCCATTAGTCTTTAACAATAATTTTGTTTATTGCCTACGCATGAACTATCTTTTTTAGGTGCAAGTAAAGCAGGCACAACGCATGAACTAAGGCTAGGTTGGATGTGATCTTTATCAAGGAGGTTATGTATTTGTATGTGTAAAGCTTCATATTCCTTGGACTCATTCTATAATGGGGCAAATTAGGTAAAGTACTACCTAGTATCAAGTCTATATGGTGTTCAATATTTCTTAGAGGAGGTAAAGTGTTTGGTTCTTATAAGAGTGAGGGGAATTCCTTAAGCAAATTAGATATATATGGATCCACTATTTCATTATTAGGTGATTCTAAGGGATCTTATTCAATTACAAAGGCTAAAAGAGGTTGTTCCTTGTAATAAAAAGAAATCTTTACCTTGAGATAATAAGAAAAGTTGTTTTTTAGGACGAGAAGGTACCTGACTTACAATGGTTTTCTTATCAAGGTGGAGAAGGATGAGTTTCTTGCCCATCTAGCTAAATTCGTATATGTTGTCTTAGCCATTGTGAATGGCTTTGTTGTCGTATTGCCCTGGTCATCCCAAAAGAACGTGGCACGCATCCATTTCGAGGACATCACATATGATTTGATCTTGGTATAGGTTGCCTATCGATAAAGCCACTATGTATATTTCCTTGATAGTCGTTTCTCCTTTTCTTGTAATCCAATTTCCTTTATATGGATTTGGATGTGGTTCAATTGTTAAGTTGAGGGCATATACGAGCTTTTTGGAGACTATATTCTTTGTGCTCCCACTATCGATGATCACTTGACATACCTTCCCATCGATTGTCCGTCGAGTGCGGAAGAATGCACGAGAGTTGGTCACCATTGTCTGGTTGGATGTAAGCAAAATCATCAATGTTATCTTCATCATTGTTGGCTTCATCAAAGGTCTTTTCTTCTTAGATTGCTAAAGTTCTTCGTTGGGGGCACTCATTGGAGAGGTGTCCCTGTTGCCCACATAAAAAACATTTACCCAAGGTTGCTCATTTAGATTTGGGTTTCTTTTGGGAATATTGTGAGTCATTCCCAACAAGTTTTTTAAAAAACACTTTCTTTCTCTAGTCAATCCAAACATACCTTCAATTTATCTAACACTATAACTAGTTTTTTTATGTTTTAATGCTTTTTAATGATAATTAATACGAGCCATAGATTGATGGCACAAAAAATTAGCCAAAAAAATTGAAATATTAAAGAATATTAATAACTGTTAAAAATTGTCGCTTTTTAATGACTGTTAATTGTAGTCATAATTTGGTGACACAAAAAAAACTGTCAAAATAGTCGAAAAAATCTAAAAATTCACGTCTTTTCCCGCCAAAACCGCACTTTTTCGTTTTCTTACATTTAATGACTGTTTAACTTCATTTTTTCCCGCCAAAAACGCGTGATTTTAGCTTTAATGACTGTTTTTTCCCTTTCTCCTCTATTTCTGCTACTGTACAAGAGTCATGGAAGGTGGAAATTGTTGTAGGGGTTGTTTTTGGGGGGCTTCATTTTTCTTGTTTTGTTGGTTTGCTCCTGTTCTAGAAGGAAGTTGCTTTGTCTGATCGGTGGACATTCTCCTATTTTGTTGCTGTTGGCACTCCCACGGTTGCCTTCTTTAAAAAGTCTTTAAAGATTTGGGGTCGATGTCCTCTTCAATTGTAGTAACTAAAGTAATTGCATCTGCCAAATAAGCTACTGGATGAATTTGACAACTTCTTTGATCTCTTCGCAAAGGCCAAGAACAAATCTTGAAACCAATTGTTGCTATGTTTCTGGTAGGTTGTTTCGAGCACCTAGGCAATGAAATTCTTCTGTGTATTCAAAGATAGTTCAGTCCCCTTGCTTGCAAAGTTGGTACTAATTGTATAATCTTTGCTGGTAGTTTAATGTTTCGGGTTCCACCCTTGTTCTTGATCATCTTCACCAAATTGAATGTTCATATGGCGTAAAACTTGGGGTAACATGGAACAAATTTCTCTGATTTCCCCCTTCATCTCGACAACAGACTTCTCCAATGATGTCAATCGGGTGTCCACGTTCTTCCTTGATAAGGATGTTTTCGCGTCTATGAAGTTTGAGATCCAAAAGGAATGCGCATTGGATCGGCGCTCCGATACCCCTTGACGTATGCTCCAAGAATGCTGAGAGAGGTCTTTTATTAATGAATAGAAATGGAGCCTTGAAGGCCTATTTATACCACAGAGGGAGTGGACACTTAGGTAATCCAATTATTTAAATGAAGTAAGTGGTTAATTGGACTTGTTTACAACTACATGATAATGGAATAAAAGCTATACTAATTTAACAACTAATAATAAAATGTTTAATAAAGGGAGGGAGGTTGTTATAACAGTACGTTAGTGGATAGTGAATCAAAAAAAATTTAGAGGTGAAAGAAGTATTTATAGGTTTAGTTTTAAAAAAAAAAAAAAACAAATAGTTACCAAATATAGCATAATTTTGCAAATATAACAAAAACCAATTTGTCCCGCCCAAACAATGACAATGGAGAATCCAAAATAACCTAAAAAACGTGTTAGGAAAAAAGTGGAATATGCTGTTGGAATTTTAGAGCTCTTGATACACTCTCAATTTATACATGATTGATTTACTTATATAAAATACATCAGTGTTATTATTGAAAATGAGTGTCGATATACTAAGAATACAACAATAACATTTATTTTTGTCTAAAAAAATGTTATACTCGAAATTGCATGTCAATAACTCAAAATGACTATTGATACATCATAGACTATCATCGATATACTATGACTGTTGATACATCATAGACTATCATCGAAATTCTAAATATAATTCTGCATTAAATGTAGTCCAAAAAATTGGAGATTCTAAATTTTAAGTCAAAATTCAAAATTTGTTAAAAAAGAAAAAGGTATATATTTGCAAAACAACTAAATATATATCTCAATTTCAAATATATATGTGTGTATACATAACAAAGTATGTGGAATATATATTTTAATAGAAATGAGACTAAAATTAAAATATGAAGTATATAGTATATAACAACCTTAAATTTGTACTAGTTCTAAATACATTTAGAATAAACCTCATATATCTTTGAAATAAACCTCATATATATATATATAAAAAATGAAACATAGACGAAAATGAATATTTATAACAATAATTTTGCATTAAACACACCGAAATTAGGGATTTTGAATTTTAGGTCAAAACCCGGAATATGTAAAAGAAAAGGCTAATTGAAAGAAAATATCCTTCAAAAGCAAAATTGAAATCCTAAAATCAAAGAAATAATATTATGTCAAATCTTGTATTAATGAAATATAAACTGAATTTAATAAAATTTAAATTCAAATTGAATTTTTTAATATTTTAATTATAAAACAATACAAAAGGTATTTTCAAATATAGCAAAATGAGTCAAACTATTTACAAATATTGAACAATTTTAGTGTCTATCAGCAATAGAAAATGATAGACTTCTATCGCTTGAACGATAGACCGCAATAGACTTTTATCACTTAAGTGATAGAAGCCTTTCGCAATCTATCACTGATAGACAATGAAATTTCTAAATTTGTAAATAGTTTGATATTTTTTCTATTTATAATAATTTTTCATTTTAATAAGAGAGATAATGTATTATAAAATAATACAAACATTTTCCTAAAATTAAGAGATATATACCATATTCATTAATGAATAAAATTTTTAAAAAAAATCATTAAGTGAAGATATACAATTAATGATGACATATGATGAAGCTAATTACTTCTTTTTAAAAAAATATCTCCAAATGGTTATTGCTAAAAACATTTTAATTATAAAGTAATACAAACATTTAATAGGAGAGAGAGTATATTACAAGGTTAAAACTGTCCAAAAAATCCAAAAATCTAGATGTTAATTATAATTAAATTTCAAGAAATTTGTAAAATATTACTTGTAAAGTATATCAATTTTATAAATCTTCTTATTAAGTAATACATTATTGATATGACATATTACGCTACATGTATTTAGTGGCAGATCCAAAGCTCCATGTCAGGAGGCACAATTACACATAATGCTTGAAGTTTAGCCCATAATCTTTAAGATTTGTGTCTATATATGGTCCATGAATTTTTTTAAAATGTTTAATAAGTTCCTAAATTATCGATTTTGTGTCTAATACATCTTTAAGGTTTCAATTTTTTATCTAGTAATACCCTCAAGTATTTGAAAAATGTTAAAAATTAAATGTTATAATATAATAAAATTTAAGAAAATTATTATAAATAGAAAAAATATTAAACTGTTTACAAATATAAAAAAAAATTTACTGTCTATCAGCGATAGAATGCAATAGACATCTATTACAATCTATCGTGTAGTCTATTGCTGATAGACAATTAAATTTTTCTATATTTGTAAATAATTTGACTCATTTTGCTATATTTGAAAACAACCCTAAAATATAATAGGTTCTGTTGGAAATTTTTGTTCAAAGTCAATGGATGCTTGCAGTTACAAAATTAGAATTTTAAAGTTTAATTATACACAAAATTTTGGATGCTTGCAGTTACAAAATTAGAATTTTAAAGTTTAATTATACACAAAATTAAAAATTTTGTAATAGTTAAAAATTTTGAATATATGATTCCTATTAGATACAAAACCAAATATAAAATTTGAAACTCTAGGCAAACCTAACTTATACATATATACAGACTCCCTTCTTCTTCCTTCACCTCCCTTCCTCTTCTTGATTTCTTTCTTTCCTTTTTTTTTTTCTTCTCCGATGAGACCACACGAGTAGCTCTAACAACTACGCCTCTACCCCTTTCAATCTCTCTCTCTCCATTCACTTGTGTTGCAGATCGTGAGCTAGAGAGCGAGACAATGATAAAAAGAAGAGAGAGAAGCGCGATCTACGTGAGAAAGAGAAAAAGAGCTCGAGAGGAGAGAGTAGAGTGAGAGAGCGAAGCCCAATTAATATATGTGAAATTCTGTTATGTAATTTCACCCGAATTTAACATTAGCAAAGAGTCAAAAGAAAAAAAAAAAAAAAAAAAAAA
>QLSR01001495.1:686892-714488 GCA_031780015.1 Citrullus colocynthis
AAAAAAAAAAAAAAAAAAAAAAAAAAAAAAAAAACCTCAGTTTCAAAAGGTAACTTTCATTTTTTCCATAAAGTTTGGTCACAATATAAATTGAGTAACAAAGAAAAACAATATTCACTATGATCAATAAAAAATGAAATAAGAAATAGAAAGAATCTAACAACCTGGGAAATAAATTGCAACCAAACATATAAGCGTGAAATCAAAACTAAGAGTTAGAGGCGTTAAAAAGATCCGATCAACCTAATCCAATTCATACATTTTGGGTTAAGTTCAAATAAATAAAAATTTTATAGATTGAGTGGGCTTATGAGTTCACTTAAAATAACTAAACTAACCCGAACTTATTGTTAATTTTAAAAAGTACATTTTTTTAAAAAAAGAAACTTATGATACAATTATATATACATAGTTTAATTTTTATTTTATTTCATTTCATTCTCTTTTGGATAATTTTTTCTCCAACAACTCCTAAAAATAATTTGTTAGCACTTTAGAAAGAAAATTTTAACAATATAGATTAAAATTGTGTTGTTAATCTTAGTTTATATATGAGAATAATTAAATAAAATTTGTACATATTAACATTCACTTACCTTTATAACCTACGTAACCCAAATATTTCATAGTTAGGTTGAGTGGAGTTCATCATTTAATAAAGATTATTTGAGTGGAAGAAACTTACAACCAAAACAATAGAGTTGGCTATAACTTGTAAGAAGTGTCTCAACCCAACCCACAAACACTCTACCTAAAGAGAACAGAGTAACCAAGTTTTGTGCAGTTGGTATGTTGGGGTTTCAAAATGTACTTTTAAGTGCTGGGAGTTTTTTAGAATAAATTCAAAAAGTACCTTGAGTAAGTTTGTTATTACTAATTTAAATGATGATAAAACATTTTAAGTTTAAAAATACATGATCCCTTCTCTTTGTTTGGCCATGAGCTTGGGATAATAGATGACAGTAACTTTTTCTATTTCCATTAAAAATCACAAAGAGAAATCTTGCTCCCTGTTGTTGATAAGATAAAGATAGTTCATTAAATCAACATTGTGAGACATGAATTCAAAAACTTCTCCAGAAATAAGAAATTGATCCAATCTCAGTCACAGATATTTATCCCCACATATTAAGCAGTCTTGATGGCAACTTTCAAACAAAGAAAATATATCCTGTATACAACATTTCCATTATATGTATGAGAAAAGTAAGTATACTTTTACCATAAGATCTGAATTGTAGCACTACATTTAAAATGGGGGGAAGGATACATAAAACTTTGAGATATTGGAAGGAAATAGACAAAAATTATTAGTTATAATCAGTCTGGGGTAAAGAATAATAATACATGTTACTAAAACCACAACTTGAAATGAAGGTAGGGTTGTATAGACCTTGGTATATGACAATACCCATGTTGTTATTATCTAATCTAAATCTGTAGCAACAAAAATTTCATATCCAAACCAACCTGAGGAACGCTCTATTTTCAACCTTGGAGGACCTCATCAAAAAGAATTTTATTCATAAAGGTTGAGACCTGTCGCCCGTCATCCTATGGTCCAGTGATCCAGCCAAAAACTTCCTACAAAATCCTGCAAGAGAAGTTGATTATGTGATTTGATGTCAAAGTAGAGCTGAGGAAATAAAAAGAATCCATAATGCCAAAGCAGACGATAAAACGCATAAATGCCATTTTGCATTCTCGGTGTTTATAATGGGGAAAAAAATCTGTAAGCTCTTATGAAATAAAAGCCCATTGTGTCATGTACATTACAACTAAAATAGCAAATCTGAAACCTTGGTATTTGTGATCCTTGAATTGAGAAATCAAAGCTTTCTAGATTAGATTGGTGAAGGCAACCATTACCAAATTGAGTAGGTCCTCGATATTCAAATGAAACTTCCTTTGTCTCCAACAAAACCCAAGTTTCCAGATAGCAACCTTGACCAGCCAAATATTTTGACTCTATCGTGATCAGATTAGATTGATCATGGAATGAGCAAACCTAACTATCTTGTGAATCTGGAGCTCCTTTTGCTAACTTGAGGAGTTTAAGAATAGCAATAAAGAGTTTTTATGAAAAGAATGAGAAAGATAAAGCATCAAAATACCATGTCCAAAGAAACTTTTAGGTTGGAAGAAGTGGCTTTCTCTCATCAGAACCAACAAGATGACTAGCCTGCAAACAAGCAACAAGTAAATCATTCAGCATTTTTTTCTAGGAGGATTTTTCATAGAATATCCTGAAAACAAACTCAGAAGACAAGCCACATCCACACCGCACCTCATCATTTGCTCCTGCTGCCATATTTATGAAGGATCCCTTAGACCTGAAAAGGCAAGTCCCAAAAAACAAATTAGTTCCAAGTCCTTAGAGATCATATTTGTTTCGCAATTTTCAAAACAAATGAATTGGGGTCAACCATTAGGCTAAAATTGTTTCGAATATAATATAAATGAACCCCCTGAAAGAAACCACATCAAATCGATGTCTCGCACTATGAAAAAGTTCCTACCTCTGATTATCCACATCCACCATTTCTGTCATCCCATTCTGCTCGTCTTTGACTTTTGAAAGAGGTGAGAAGAACTGAAACACAATATCAAAAATTAGCAGTTGACAATTATGTTTTGATAGCATATTTAGCCTTGTCGGTGTTATCCCTTCCTCAATGTACCTGGTGCATAGAGATGAACACTATAGATATTCCCAAGACAAAGTTCATAGTCAAAGTATGACCAAACAATGCAGCAGACGCTATGCCTGTAAAGATAGTAGCAACTGTTGAGGAGTACTTCTTCAGAATTGTATCTGCAAGAAACAAATGTGATATTAATCCATGGACAAAAAGCATCCAGCAACTTGGGATATTAAGGCAGTTTTCTAAATAAGAAAAATGCATCCTCTAATAAAAGAATTACTGAGAAGCCTATAAAAGCTTAGTTTACCAGCATATTTGAAGAAGAAAGAGGATAGAATTCCTTGGGCTGCATTATTAGCTATTAGCAGCATTGTGGCTTTTGAATGGCCTTGGAGTATATCAAAGCTGCTAGGACCTGAAATTTACAATCACAGTGAAGACAGCCAAAATCACAGACATCCTAGAAATGCTGGAAATTAGGTATAACTGGCACGGGCAGCATTTGATAAAGGAACATTCCAAACAGGCCAAACATTTAATTCATTCAAAAATATCTATTATGAAGAAAATTTAGTAAGAGGAGAACAAAGTACAGAATACAAAAGGGCCAACACACTAGGGGTGTGATGTCATAACATCAAAATAAAGCTTACCCAAAAACATAATAAAAAGAAAAAGAGAGGGAGAGAATCATAAACTTGGAACCATGAAAAGAAAATCTTTGTCAACATATCGTATTAAAATCTGAGCAAATCCTGACACTCATGTCAAACCACATTACAAAAAAGATATATCAACATGAGATCATCCAGCAATCATAGAGAGTGACAAGCCGTATTGCCACATATGATATCTAATCAATATTTAAATTGGCATGCTTGTTGTTAAGAACACAGATCGAAACATATGTAGAAAAAATAGGACTCAACGTGAAATTGTATCTACCAAGTCATGATCAATATAATAAACATCTCAATATCAAAAATAAAAAAATAAATAAAAAAAAGAACAAGAGAAAAAAATCTAAGACTTCGAAGATGCATCTTCTGGAAGAAATCATACGAATATTTATTTATTTGGGGAGGTGGTAAATTAGAGATTTATATCTTACCTTTCATAACAACTGTTCCTAATATTCCCATGAAGTTGAATATCGCACCATATCCGTATAAAAACAAGTTCTGAAATTCAATAGAAAATCCACCATTCAGAAGACGGGTCTCAGTTATTAAGCAGAAATAATGAACATTAAGAGGCAAAATATTTATATAAACTTCTATTGATATGACTTCAACATCACAAAAGGAGAAGCTATGAGATAAAGGAATCGTCACTCAATATCCCACATCCATTATCCCAAATTCTAAACAAACAGAAATGATCCATGACAAAGTACGTTCACGACTACAGATATGATGGACATCTATTTTTACTTTTCTGAACAGAAAGCATGTGAAACAGAAAACATATCTATTTAAACATCTCAGCTTATCCTCCAGATTCAATTTAACACAACATAATGGTAACATTACCTGGAGATAGATGCTAGTATCATACTGGCTCTTCAAAGCGTATTCGTTATAAACAGAAGCTAGAGATGGAACAGTTACCTGTAAAAGAGATTCAAGTTACTTGAATATATTTAGAAACCAAGGAGAAGAACTAGCTTGTATGTAAGTTGGTGCTAGCATTCTAGCCATGAAACAAGATCCACTTACAAAAATCAGCGTGTAGACATATGCACCCATGGTAACAGAGACACCCAAATTGGAGGCACCTTCAGGTAATGACCGCAACTGATTTACACTTATCCCAATAAGCAATAGAGCAAGTGCTTCCCACTGGGGCAAATAAAAAATAAATATCAGTTTCATTACCTTCTTTGTTTTCTTCAATTGTAAGCCTAGTTGGATATTCAAGCCCTTTCAGGAATAAGACAAGGAGATCTGTCTTTTCTGTTTTAGATGCTGTAGTTTGAGTAGAATATCTAAGACATTCAAAAAAAAAAAATAATTGTGCAAGGTTTCTCCATACTATTCTCTCTTCATTGGTGAGGGCAACAAGACAAGCTTGAGAACCTAGTGTAACATTCTCTGATGAGAAGTAAATATTCTAACACTTTGGTACTCTTTTTTCCTTTTCAGTGATTAATGACAACTTTTGTTTCTTGTTGACAATAAAAGCCATTGACTGGGGTGGTAACCACAATCTAATCAATGGAAGCTTCTACTTCAAGCACAAGAAAGGCAGGTTGGTGCATATGGAAGATGGTTGGTTGCAAAGGAGCTCCCAGCCTCTCATTTCCGATATTTCTACAATATCAGCACAAAGGAGAAAATGGCAGAGGGTTTTCTTTTCTAATATATATGAAGAAACCAACCCATTAAGGAAATGAAGAGCAAAGGAGTTGATACCCTATCCCCTAACCAGTTGTCAAAGGACAGAGTTGGAACCTTTTGTTTAAAGAAAATTTTACTAGAAGAGACTAGTTCATGACACTAATGGTTGAATCATGCAGGGTCATTCCCATTCCATCACCCCAATAAACGGCAATGGTTCATGACATTAGCTCAACGTCCTCTAACTACACTTTATTTTGTAGCTTTTCATATTTTAACAATATATATATATATATATACATATTTGGTCTTCTAATGATTTGGTTTATTGTTTACCTGGTAGTAACAATAATCATACCCGCCTTTTAACAATTATAGCTTATCTTCTTTGATTTCTAGTTGGAGAACCTTCATGTAATCCACCTTGTTTTGGGGTTTTCCCTTCTTACTTCGTTCATCAAAGAAGTTTGTTTATCTTATCAAATAATAATTAGAATAATAATAATAATACCTAATGCAGAAATATCAAACAAATATAAGGTAATAAATAACCGATGCTAATAACTTTCTATATTTGATTTCATAAATATATGCATAACATCATTGCATAAACAATTGGATGGGTATTAGAACTGATTCCTAAGCATTGGATACATTTTCTCCACCCTCCATTGTAATAGCTCACGTTTACATTACACCTTGAGCAGGGCAGGCAAAGATAGCAGACAAAATATACTAACCTGAATGATAGAAAAACGCCGTCTCATAATTATCTTTAGCAAGACAGCAATCACCAAAACCTGAACAGACCGAATAATATTTGATTATTCGTAGAAAATCATACAAGATGTATATGTTTTAAGGTTAAGATAAGAAAATTAGAGAATCTGATCAATAAACAGACTCGTCACCCTATGGCTAAGAGAAACTCTTATTCTCCTATCTTCTGCTAACTAGTATTTTCTTCTCAGTCTCTATAGTGTACAAACTCCAGCGACCATTTTTAGTGTCTAAACCTAGACCAAAATTAGAAGAGTGGATGATCAACTTGGTCCTAGTACTAGCCTACTGCTAGCACAAGAAGGAAATAAAAATTAGTTGCTGCACCTTTGCCATGCAAATAATGATGATACATACAAGGAGAAATAAGATAAGAGTTATTTATTTATTTATTTACTAACAACGAAATCCGATTTGTGCGGATTCTCTCCCGAACTGAAGAAAAGATCTTGGCAGAATTGTCACATACGAAGTTGAGCACAATTTTGATCAATGAACGATTTTGAACAATTTCATTGATAAATGAAATAAATGAGCAAAAACTCCAAATCACCCAAGGGTGAAATTACATAAAATTTGTTCAGTGGGAATTAAATAAGAAAGCCTATGATCAGAAAATGGACTAAAACGTTTGCACCAATAGGTCTAATACAAAGCATGAGACAAAATTAAATCCACAAAACCATTAAAGGAGGAAGACGAATCCCAGAAGCGTCACCCATTCCTTTCAAGCCAGGGGAGCCAAAAGAACAATCAATTGAAAGCAAGCCAAAGAGTCTTCTTGTTTCCATGGAAAAGATGACCATTAAAAATATAGTCAAGAAAAACATAGGGTGAGTTCGAAAAAGCCAAAGACCAACCAAAAGCATCAAGAATAATGGCCCAATAATGAGAAGCAAAGGTACAATGAAGAAAAAGGTGACCCTGATCTTCAAAATGAGCAGAGCACATAATACACCAAGAAGGTGAAAGCAATAAGGCATATATATATCTCTGAAGTCTATCCATTGTGTCAATAGCACTAGGACTAAGCTCCCATAGAAAATTTTTTATCTTGGGATAGGAATCTGACCAAATCACCTTATAAAGAAAGCTGGTAGAATAATCAGGGCTGTAACTAAAGCATCCATGAGAGACTTGACTATAAAATTATTGGATGGATCAAGAGGACAAGACCAAGAATCACTGTAGACATGTAACGTGACAGAAGATTGAAGATAAGAAAGAGAAACTCATTTAGAAGTTTCCAAATCATTAAGATTCCTAGATTCCAAGCACTCTGTGACAAAATCCATACATCGCCAACAATAATATAAGGTCGTGTAGATAACTGGAAAAGATAGGGAAAAACTATCGAGAAAACTCCACAATTAAGCCAAGAATCATGTCAAAAGGAAGTGGATGAACCGTTGCCCAATCTTCTGCTAACACGACTAGAAACAGACAAAAACTGATAACGCATCATAGAGCCTTACAAGAACCATCCTGAATAGGTTGAGGCCAAACAAGAAAATTAAAGGAATAATGCTTAACAACAATGAGCTTACGCCAAGGAGTTGAGTCCTCATTGATAAACCTCCAAATCCACTTTGCACATCTTTTGAAATTACCAATTCTAATACCTCCTAGCATTCCCTCCTAACAATTGAGAAATATTACTTGATCCCAATTAAAATTGTGCATATCACCATCCCCTCTAGCTCCTTCGTAAAGAAGATCACAAATGAGTTTATCTAAGGAATTTGCCACAGTAGAGGGTAATCGGAATAACATTAGGAAATATATGGAAATGCTAGAAAGTGGCTTGTATAAGAGTATGCCTACCACTTTTCGAAATATATGCATACTTCCAATTACGAAGTTTATGTAATCCACTCCATAACCAGAAGCCAAAACTGTAAAGAATTTGGACTTCCGCCCGAAGGAAACCCTAAGTAAGTAGCCAGCCAAGATCCCTGTTTGCAACCAAAAACTGTATGCAAATCATCCAATTATGATTCTCAAGATTAAGACCTAACAATTTGCTTTTGCAATAATTAATATTAAGACTAGAGGCTTTCTCAAAGATGTGGATAAGATCAACAAGATTGGTCACAGCTGCATAATCATAAATGGAGAAAGAAGAGTATCATCAACAAACTATAAATGATTCAAAGAGAGCTGTGGATTTGGAGTAGATTTGGAGAGGATCAAAGGAATAATACTTAGCAACAATGACCTTACGCCAAAGGGCTGAGTCCTCATGGATAAACCTCCAAATCCACTTTGCCAATAGAGCCAAGTTACGTCTTTTGAAATTAGAATGCCAGCAAACTCCATCAGGTGCATCATAATACTATAGGATCTTTATTAAAGAGGTGTTTGGCCAAGAAGTTGGAGTTGGGGGAACAAAGTTGTGAACTCCACTCCTTGTTTGGTCCAAAGAGTTTTTGGGCCTCACGACTAAAAGCATCAATTTTATGCTTTATTAACTCTTTACATTGTGGGCCCAATACTTCATAACTCCACTCCTTACTTCAAACGCCCCCTAAGAGATATCTAGAGGAGATGTTGGAGGTGGTGAGATTTAATGCCTCTCCATGGGTTTCTGCAAATGGACTTTTTTTTTGTAATTTTCAGTTAGACCTAGTTCTTTTGGATTGGAACCTTTTCTTGTAGGTTGTGGTGGATTCCTTTTGTGAGCTGGTCTTTTTGTGTGCCTTTGTTCACTCTTTCGTTTTTCTCAATGAAAGCCTGGTTTCTTTAATAAAAAAATACAATAAAACAAAAATATATATACACATAATAATAATAATGATATTGCACGACTACAACCTAACACCAAAATAGCATTATGACTCAAAGGAACTTAAGTTTATAATTTACTCTTTTCACCTTCTAGGAAAAGTCATGGTGGTCAATTTATGTGCTTCCATCGTTTATTACTTCTCTTTGTTTTTATTAAGAAAAAAATTGTCATTAGAAATAAGAATTTAGTAATTAGTAACTACTTAAGAGTATGAGAAATGGCAATAAAGGTTATTACTTATTGGACATAGCCATATAGGTACATTATGGAACAACCAAATTATTGTCCAAGAAAATGAGAACCTTCAGGCTTCAAGTAAGATGGGAGCATTGTCGCATCAAGAGAGAGACGGCGATCTTATGAGCTAAGTAAGACATAGCAGTTATTTTGCACAACAAATACAGTAATTTACTGATACGCATAATACCTTTAAATTGCTAAGCATCTTCACAGTTGCAGGGTTGAAATATAGCTGTATGGAGAGTAGCCTGGTTAGTTATACATATCTCAAATTGTTCAAACGAGAACAATATAATCTGACAATGAAAGTAGCTCCAAGATGTATCTAGTTAAAATAAAATAAAAACACACTCTCTTTAATAAATATGAACAGGATACCTGCATGGTAAACTTTAGGTAATTATTGATTGCATAAAGAAGCGCTGGCACAGCAAGAAGCACATTGTTACGTGCTGCCTGCAAAAGAAAACAAGACATCTTTGGAAATTGGAATTATACCTAAAAAAGCCCCGGAATGGAAGAATGAATGAGAAAACTTAGAATATTCATAAATTTTAAAAAACAAACAAAACAAAAAAAGAAAGAAAAGAAGAAGAAGAAGTTGACATTCGATTAACTATCCTCAAGTAGAAGCGTCTGCCCTTAAAAGAGACTAAATAACTTTCACCAGAAGTAAAATGTTAAATGATCTGAAGAATCCAAAAGCTTCAAAAGGAAGCTAAGTCCAGAGTCTTCAGAGTAATAATTAAGTTCCAAACCCTCAGCTTAGAGAAGTCCCAATAGATAAGATTTCCAACAACCTGCCTTTTCACTATTTTTCGAAACATTTGGCTGAACACAAACAGAATGATCTATAGGAGTGGAGTTTTCTTGAGGGAAGTTTTTACTTTGTCTACCTTCAACACCTCCCTATGGATGCCTGTGACCGAAGGGTTTTGTATTTATTCTTTGTTTCATATTATCTCACCAATTGATGCAGTTTCATTAGTGTTTGCTCTTTTTTCTCCCTTCGCTTTTGGGTTGGAGTTACCTTTTTTGTCGGATTGTATATTGTTTCACTTATACCTTTTTTTGTGCGTTGTATATTGTTTCACCTACTATGAAGGTATGGTTTTCATTTCATGTAAATCAAAAATATTTTACTTTGAAAAGGCAAGCATAGAGATTACATTCAAGAGCAACTATTGAGGATTAATTAGAGAACAGTCATGTGAGAAAAGTAACCTGCATAAATGTTGATATTGAGAGAAGAGGCTTTTCCCCAACTTTCTGATGTCTAGCCTGCAAAATTCATAGCAAGAGCTAAAACTAAGCCAGATCCATGGGTCATGGGGTCTGTTCGGAAGCAATTCAATCAAGAAACTCAATTGAATGCTTTCACTTGAAATTGGATGAAAAGCTCTACAAATCCACAAATTCATTAATTTATATTACCGAACAAAATTAACAAAACCTATAAACTGACAAGGTACTTTTAAGAGTTCAATTCGTATATATTTAAAAAGGCAAAAAAAACCAGTTTCCAAGATGGTATGTACCTGGATTATCAGCATAACAATAGCAAAGATAACTTTCGTAACCTCGGTCAAAAAGTTAACACTAATTGGACTGAACATGAATTTCCCATCCACCTTGGACATATAAACCAAAATAGGCTGGCAATGAAAATGAACCAGTGTTAGACATTTAAAAACCAGGTTAGATCACGTGACATTGACCTTTTAAAACAAATCAAAATAGCATCAAACAAGAAAAGGAAGATTCATGTGGGGACAAGCACCTTCTTGTCTGCTTTTGTGTTTACATGAAACAATTATTTATGTATACAATCATCTGCTTTCTTTCTACAGTCTGAAAATAAATAATTGTGTTGATTGCTACAAAAATGTCAAAACTTTACTGAATTTTACTCGTTGTGAGATAAGTACCATTAATTAATAGAGGCAATTGCAGCAGTGGCAGTTGTCCTATAGCACTTACATACGTTAATTGCTATTTGCTAAGCATTCTGAAGGTTGAACTAGTTAATAGAAAAATAGATATATCATATGAGCAAGTTGACGAGAGTAGCAATGATAAAGAAGGAAGGGGAGCACGGTGAACAACGGCAACAAGACCGAGAAGGAAGGCTGTCAAGGTTCCTTGATGGTCCAATTAAGCTTAAGGAATAATAGTAATTAGTATGATTTGCAGTGTGGGATACAATCGGTGATAGGGAGGGCTGCTATACAAGAGTAAGCAGCAGAGTTAGGTTCAGTACATTACAGAATGGACAGAACAACAAAAATTTATTGCTCGATACCATTTCAAAAGGAAAAGAAAGAAAAACACACGCAAAAAGCAGGATAATCATGGAAGCACAATCTTTTGCATGATTTCATTTTACTGAAAATTCAATTAAGAAAAAAGCAACCATCATCAAAAAGCATGTCAACTAATAGGTTCAGAGATGGCATTCACCTGCAAACCAACCAAGATACAATCACCTACAACCAAGAGTGTGTTTAAGGCTCTTTGCTTAGATGATACTCTGATCTTATGTCGATCATATGCCCTCGATATGCCTTTTGTAGTGGGCGAAACCAACTTAGAGTGACAAACACTGCATTCTATCATTCCGTTCTTCATCAGCCTACCGCAAAACTATTGCTTGCTCAGACTGACTATATCAAAAAAGCACGGCCAACGCTGCCCACCTAATCAATTCACCAATGAATGAAAAATTAGTAACCATCACAGACCACTTAAGAAAGATATACACCGCAGGTAATGAAAGTTATGTTTCTTCTTTTAAAATCAGATAGATACACCGTGGTGGCACATATTGAGATCGAAAGAACAACATTGTACAACACAATTGCTGCAAGTCAAAGTGAAAATAAACATCATGTTTCGCTCAATAACATAACGTCACAAACTCGGAGGATAGCTATTAACAACTGACTAAAAGAACCAAGCAAGACATTCATAGCTCCATAACAAATACGTTTTCCGTCACTCCCACCTTCAGAACATAACGATCAGCAGAGAGTGTAATCCCCATCCCCCATCTCCGCCTTGACAATGGGTGTTAAAGACCAATCCTACCCAATCAATCAAAATGATAAAAACCAAGAAGAACAGAAACCCAAGACGTAGATCCATCAAAAACAAAATAAAATTCAAACAGATCTTATCAAAAGATCTCATTACTTGACAGTTTCAAAGAAGACAAAAGGCCAATTCCAGAGATCCTCATCAAACCGACACAACAAATCATCATTCCCAAAAGAGAATAGAGGAGATAGGATCTCAATAGCTCAGAATCAAAACCCAAATTCAGCTCCACTCAGTGCAGTCGTTAAAGTATCAAAAAGAAATTGGGTGAATCCACTGAAATCATAAAACCCACCTGATCTAGAGGCGTCGGAAGCCGAGCATTCAAGGAAGAAATAGGTCGACGAGAATTCCAGCGACGGCAAAACTCGTTGGCCAGATCCAACGCCTGAGCGACTGCAAGAAAAACTAGAAACACAGTGTATTCGAGATGAACATGGATAGATTCAGAATCGTGGGCGCATTTAAATACTCTTCAGAAAAAAAGTTCGATCTTTCTTCGTCTTACCTTTTATGGAATTTGAATTGCTAACACATGCGAGGATTGAGGAATATGCAAATTTCACAGAGAGAGAGAGATCGCGCGAAACGTTTATTATTGTTAAAGCTCTCTTTCTCTCTAACTTTTATTTTTATTTTTATTAAACCAAATTTTAAGTTCCTTGAATTTACACGACGCGGCTTCGGTCATTCTCTTTAGGAAGAAGGTTATGCAGCGATGGTGACAGACCAATCAACGGCCGCTTCTTTTTTTTTTTTTTTCTTTTTTCCTTTTTTACCTTTTAATTTAATATTTCTGTTTTCAATTTCCATTTTAAGAGTAATGTTGTTACACACGTTAACATCTTTTCACTTTCCACCGAGCGGACATCTCGATTATTGTATTTGTTTCATGATAATTAAGATATTTTGGCATCTAAATATTTTCGAGCATCTTAAAATGTCTTCATGGAAGGCACACAATTTTGGATGCCCTCTAAATTCTCATGTCGAGAGAATTCCATTTTTACTTCTTTTACCATATAGATATATATATCACTTTCTTTATTTAAATTTTATAATTAAGATAAAAAATGTCTACCATATATATTACTCTTTTTTTTTATTATTATATTGTTATCGTTTTTATTTTTTACAAAGATATTCAAATTTAAATGTAAATTAATATTTGTTCTATAAAAAAAAATCTTAAATTAATATATAATATTTTATTGAAAAAAATAACATATAAAAATAATATAAACAATATTAATTTAAAAATAAATTCAAATTATTAAAAAAACATTACATAAGTTAATTATATTAAATTAATTATAAATTAATAAATATCGTAATGATATTTTTTAAATATTATGTAAATTATTTCAAACATTCTTAGGTAAAAATTTTACAAAACAAACACAACTGTTAAAATATTCTCAAAAATTTATAAAAATATTCCTACAAAACCAGCACGGTTATTTAAAGATGTTAGATATTTTATTATTTTGAGTGTATGTAATTCTGAGCATCTAAGAATTTCAATTATCTACATTCCAAAACCAAACCGTCCTTAAAGTCGATTCTCCATAAATTTTAGGAAAAGGCAAATATTCTTTTTTTTTTCTAAATATTCTTCAAATTTTCATTTTTGAGCGTTTATCTTTCTCATCCAATTTTCAAGTCGATCTTATTTTGGTTACTAAGTTCTTAAATATTTATTTTAGTTTTTGAATTTTGGAAGTATAAAAATTTTAGTTCTTAGATTTATTTTGATAAATTAACAGTGTGGCTTCGAGTATGCACATTAATATATTAATTTTGCATATATTCAAACTATTTAATTTGAGCATAACTCAATTAAATAAGGCATCAACTATCATTTAAATATCAATGATTCAATCTCCACCGTGCAATTTGTTGATCAGAAAAAAATATATATATATATTTTGAAATTAGATATAATATAGACAAAATTAATATTAGGTGAAAATATTTAATTTTTGGAAGTTGTTGAACTAGAATCAATATTTTAACATTTTAAAGATAAGAAATTGGTCGTTTTTAGTTTGGAGATTGAAATAGATGTTTGGTTAGTTAAAGGACTAAAATGGAATAAATTCTTAAAAAAGAAAAAAAAAATGAGATTTAGATCTATTAGTTACACGTTATAAGAATTATGAAGTTTCTAAAAAAAATATCATATTGTTTTTTCTTCAAGTTCAAATAACATCAACTACTTTACATTTATAAATATATATATATATATTAGAAACAACTAATACAAATTAATTAAATATAAAAATAATATTTTAATTACACGTGTTCATGTTATATGTTTTCTTAAAATACAAATGGATAGAGAAATTTGATTCATGAATGGAAACTTTAAGATATATTAATTTTGGTAATTACTCGATTTTAGTATTCTGTTTTTTCTACTATTAAGCTAACTATAATGAGTTTTTTTTTTTTTTTTTTCCCTTAGAATTACTTTAAATTTCTAATTTGGTGCCTAAAATTTAACTCTTGTTTTCTTTTTTTTTTTTTTCTGTTCTTTTTCTTTTTTTTTTTTCTTTTCAATCTTAAATTAAATACTAATAAAGATTGAAAAATTATTTTAAATAAAAAAATATATCAAACTATTTACAAATATAAAAAAATTTCACTGTCTATCAGTGATAGACTGTGATAGACTTTTATCGCTTGAGTGATAGAAGTATATTGCAGTCTATCGCGGATAAACAGTAAAAATTTTCAATATATGTAAATAGTTGGACTTATTTTGTTATATTTAAAAAAAGTTCGATAAAATTTATATTTTATTTATTTATTATTTATTTATTTTAGTATTAAATCTTCTTAAGTCTCCTTTCAAAAGAAAAAAAAAAAAATCTTATTTAAGTCTTCTATGATGAATTTAGTGAACTTATCCAATGACTTTTTTTCTCTTTTGAGAAGTCCAAATGATTGTTTTGTGGGATTAAATATACTTTTTAACTTAACTTCTTTCTTTAAAATTTTGTTCTTAAAAAAACACTTTTAAAAGCTAAGTCTCAATTTAAAAAAATAAAAAATAAAAAAATAAAAAAATCCATACAAAATCTTTTGAAAGATTATCTATAACTTTTAAAATGTTTGAAAAGTATGTTACAACAGAAATGTTGTAAAGTTAAGGGTAGTAATATATAGAGAGATAAATAATCGTAATGATATGAGTTTAAAAAAGGATGAAATACTTTTTTAGTACAATAGAAATGAGAGGATTCGAACTATAGTTTTTCTCAGTCACAAACACATATGGCATGTCAATTCAGCTATACTCGTTTTAGCAAAGAATGAAATATTTATCTATTAATTAAAATACCTTTTATGAAATGTATATTTAAAAAAAATCATAAATATCATCGTCATCAATATTTTACGACTTTTGCTTTAACATTTTAACAAAATTGAGACATCAACATTTTGATCCATAAACTTTAAATTTTATTATTTCTTGACAATTGAATTTTCAAAATATCTATTTAATATATAACATAAAATATGATAAATAAGAGTATAGTTCAACTCCCGTAAAACTTATACTATCATAAAGATAAGTTCAATTCTTTCACCCCATTATATTGTCATAAATTAATAAGATAAATAAATAAACAAACAAACAATAACTATGTTAGTTTTCACTATTATTTTGCCATCTAACACTCATCTACCTAATATTTACATCAACCAACCTACGTAATTAACTTCAATGCACCATATATATGCTTTAAAGCTCATACATTTAAATCCCCACATGCACATTATTGAACTAAAAAAATATTAACTTATGTAACTTCAATACATGCAGTAGTAAATATGTTTAAATTTTTTATTATTATTGTTTTGAGACAAGCTAGCAACGAAAAAATAGATAGCAATAGAAGAAAAGACATAAACTAAGAAATAGAAAAAGACTCTAGAAGTAGTGGACATTCATTCCGAAGAGCTGAGTAGACTGAAGGTGGGGACATACTCGATCTAAAATGTTAACGAGGAGTCGATCATGGTTTGTAGGTGAGTGAGGAGCAACACCAAATGAATTCAATTGCACCCCGAGCAAGCCATGAGATGCTTAGTGTCTGTAGTATTAGGCTAAAGTTCATAGTGATAGGTGTATTTTCCCAAAACCAAGTCATAAACAATCTTTTGAGACGATCTCAATACAAATAAGATCCAAATCCAAATCACTAAATATGACACACATGCTATTCAATCGATTAGACAATTAATAAGGTCAACTTGAGCTCGCTCAATTGGTTAGGGCACATCCTTATCAAGAGGTTAAATGTTTGAATCCTCTCCTAATCGTAGTATGTCTATGGTTTATGAAATTAATAAGTATTGTTTTTAATAAATAAAAATTTATAATAAAATTTTTCACTCAATTTTCTTCCAAGCATTATTTTATATGATAAATATTGATAAATATTTGGTTTTTTATGATGTTTTTTTAGCATTTATCAAAGTGTGAACAAAATTCACTTAAAAAAAAGTGAGAACAAATATACATAGGTTCCTTTATATAAAATACATCCAACACTAAACTAACCATAAAGAAGATGTTATAAGAATACAAGTTGTTTATTTAATTACTCATTAGTCGCATATGTTAATTAAATTTATTCAGTAATTATAATTAAAATTAGGGCTATCTTTATTAAAAAAATGAACTAAAATATTTACAAATATAGAAAAATTTCACGGTACATCTGCAATAGACCGTGATATACTACTATATGTATCTATCTGTTTTATGATAGACAGATAGTAGTCTATCACAATCTATCGCATGATATCAATTTTGTCATTATGTCATTTAAAATAATTTTTCTCAAAATTTCTATTGAATTTGATTTTTTTTATTTAACTAATGCACATAGTTATAAAAGTTAAAACATTCATTTAGATAATATAATTTTAGTACTATTAACTTACGAACTGAAAAAAAATATAGTTTAATTAATTGATTTAACAAATATAACGTCTTTAATGAATTATCTTAAAATATGACTATTACATTATTACAAGTAGATGAGTGGGGCAAAAGTTTTGTATTTAAGAAATGAACATATTAGATCTAACATTGTATAACGTTTAGGATTTAGAATTTATAGTATTTTATTTTCGATAATTTATATGTTAATAAAAATGTAATATATAATAATATTTCTTATAAATGATAAATTAGTGATTATTAATTTTAGAGAAATTATTTTAAATGACAAAATTGTTGAAAATATTTATAAATAATAGCAAAATATCACAATCTATCTGCGATAGACTATTATCTGTGTCTATCATGAAACAGATAGACATAGATAGTAGTCTATTGCGACATACCATAGTCTATCGCAGATAAACAGTAAAATTTTCTTATATTTATAAATATTGTGGTTCATTTTTCAATATTTGAAAACGACTCTTAATTTTATGATTGAATGTTTTATTTTTAATACTATTGTTAATCTGAACTCTTTTTGAATACTTTGTAAAGTAAATCTAAATAAATAATTAAAATGTTGATGTCAATAAAAATGTCGAGGTTCCAATTTAACAAAATGTTGATGAAAATATCAATAACATGTTGATGTGGATGATATTTTTGAAAAAATTTAAAAAAAAATAAATAAAAATAAAAATAAGTATTCAAAATTGATAATAATAATTTTAGGCTTTTTAAACAAATTAGCATGTTTATTATTTATCTTATATTTACGTAAGTGGTTTTTTTAGGATATATCAAAAAGGCAAAAGTCTAACCAATTACAAAAGGACGTCACTAGACAAAAGCAGTGTAAACCATGCAGGATAGGGAGTATGAAGAATTGAAAACCCTCATTCCTCCAAAGATTTGCGTGCAAAGTGTGCCAGAGAATTCTAGCTATGAGAATAAGCGACAACTCCCAATGCTTTGCCACATCCCGTAACCTCCCCGATGAAGAGAGAAACATTAGAAATATCGACAGTAATCTCATGTAGATTGATTGTCTCCAAACAATCAGACTCAACTAGAATATTTGAGATGCTTAATGAAGAAAGATTCTCAAGCCCATAACATATTGTCATTGCTTCAAGGAGCTTCACCCCTGATAAGGTGGACATATACTTGAGGCCAGCCAATCGAACTTGCCCTAAGCTATTTCAAAGCACCTAACATAAACCACCTGAATTGGAATTTGAGTTCCAAGCAGCATCCATATTCAACTTCCAAAAAGGAGTTGCAAGGGTGATTTGAATGTCGATGTCAAACCAAAAGAAGCTGTTATATTAGTGACTTTTTATTGCTTGTTTTTTTTATGTTGTATATATCTTTCTATGATATAACGAAAATATTGATGTCAAACCAAAATATTGATAAAAATGTTAATATATTGATAGAAATTTAATATTATACCTCTCTTAAAAAGGGAAAAAAAAGGAAAAAACAAAAGGGCAAAAAGGACAAAAATAAAAACAAAATCCCTCAATGTACAATTATTAATTTATTTAGTTATAGGTGTGAGGCTGTGAGAAGCGGTGGGTGACGGTGGGGTGATTTGAAGAGTACTCCAACTCAGCAATTCTTTTGAAATTTCAGGTCGGCTGTTTCTTTCCCAACCAATGGCTGCCGTTCCAAACAATTTCTTTTAATTTAATTTAATTTCCACAATTTTCTTTTCAAAAATTAATTTACGATTATCATTTAATTATCATTTATTTACCTACCATCTTAGCATTAATCAATCAATTAATTCCCTTCCCTATTTTAGGGTTCAAACTTGATTTAACGTATGTTGGTATATTTCATCCCCATCCATTTCTCATTTCCCCATAGATACCTTACTAAATTTGGTTAGATTTCTTTAACCGTATGAGATTATCCAAAAGCCAGACGAAACCCATTTTGTTATTACATTTGTTTCAATCTTTTATCTTGTGGGTTTCTATTTACACATTTGTTGAATATGAATTTAATTAATAAACGCATCTTTATTATTATACTATGCAAATTTGCTCTCGAGTATTACAATTGTAAAACTATGGGTGCTCTACCATTATAGCAAGAAGATAATGTTTTTTTTTTTAATATATAAATTACGTCAACTAACTCTAATTGGACTAATGTGAGCATAATTCAACACTAATATATGACATGTGCTTCTTTTCCTTAATTTTGCTACAATTTAAAAAGAAAACAATAACTTTAAATTTTTTTAGTATAACAAATGAGGGTATGGAGATTTGAACCTCCAACTTCATAAAAAGTAAAACAATATAACATGTCGATTATCTAGAATGACTAGAGTTCAACTCATTTTAGTCATGTTCTCTTGTAATAAAAAGTTAGAAAATTTAATCTTTAATCTCAAGATCGATAATATAATTAAACTTATTAGCATTACTAGTTTTATGTAGGAAGTTTGGCCTTAATTATACATTAATTATTGGGTTGGCAAATAGTTTATTTCAAAAATTTGTAGTAACAAAGGGTCTTTGAGCGGTTTTTACAGCAAATATTTGATGTATTTTTTCAAGGTTTACATAATGACATAATTTGGTAGGAAGTGGAGAAATGAAAATAACAAGTTTACATATATATATATATATACTACAACAATTTTTTACCGGAAAAATTATGGTTGAAGATATTGCCTAAACAAGTTGAGTTACATTCAAGTTGGTATGTGTTTGTTTTGATTGAATAACCCCTCTAATACTATGGTTTTGTTTGGTAATTATTTATTTTATTTTTTTATTTTTGATTTTTAAAAATTAAGTTTGTTTTCCTTTCATTTTCTTACTATGGTTTGCATATTTCTTAAGTATAAGAATTGAATTTTGAGACAAATTTCAAAAACAAAGACAAATTTTCAAAAACTACGATCCAGTTTGGTAACAATTTGATCTTGGTTTTTACTTTTTTATTATTGTTTTTTTTTTTAAATTAAGCTTATAAACACTCATTTCACCTCCAAATTTCTTGGTTTGTTATTTACTTTTTACCAATGTTTTAAAAAAATCAAGCCAAGTTTTGAGAGCTAAAAATATTATTTTTAATAAAAAAAACTTATTTTTTTTTGAAATTTGGCAAAGAATTTTAACTCTTGTAGTTAAAAAGATACAAATCATTGTTAGAAATTGAGAGAAAATAGATGTAGTTTTCAAAAACAAAAATCGCAAACGAAATGGTTACCAAACGAGGCCTACTTTTTTTAGTTTACAAAAATTGACTTTGTTTTTTAAAACATGGATAAAAAGTAGACAACAAAATCAAGAAGAGGTGGAAGCGATGTTTGTAGACTTAATTTTCAAAAACTAAAAACCAAAACTCAATTGGTTACTAAATGGGCCTATTGAATCTAAAATATTTGTGTATCTAAAGCTTTAAAATAAATCCAGTGGCATGTTTGGGAGTGATTGAGAGTGATTTTGAAATGGTTAAAATAACTTTGAAACATATCTATTTAAAATTAATTTACAGTTTGATTTTATATTTTTAAATGTTATTTTTACATAATTAAATTAGATTTTGAATGATAAAAGACCATGTTACAAAGTAGTTTTGAATATGACAAAAAGTAATTTTAATCCTTTCAATATCGCTTCCTTCCAAACATGCCCTCTACTCAACCAAAATGGATCAATTTCAATCAAACCCATCATTGTAAAATAACACAAGCAATATTGTTTATTACAATTTCTCTCTCTCTTATGTTGATTGAATAAAGCTATTTTCACTTTAATGACTTAAGTTTTAAGCAAATAAAAGTTTTTTTTTGGTATATGATAGAGAAAACTCACAGAAGGGGCGTCATAAACCTCTCTTAGGCTATCAAATACAATTTATATCACCGAACATATGATTACATCTATAGACCGCAAAATAATGGTAAGAACAGGGTCGAGTCATAGAGAGTTTGTGACTTGCCTAAATCAATTGTTGAATTCTTTTAGGCTTGGGGGAGGGGGGTTGGTGATCATGCGAAAATAAAGGTGTGAAAGTAAAATAAGTAATGAAATCGATGCAAGCTAGCTAAAAGAGAGCAGACGAATAGTAGAGAAGTCAAATTAAATGAATATTGGAGGATAGGAACGTATTTGGCTAAAATTCTACCATTGAATACTAAACATCAAGACAAATTACCCAAGAATACACAATTATATGACATCAAATGTCACTAGATGCTCCTAATCATCAAATTAAGCAAGCATAATTCGAACTAAACTTGATTCCGTTGTTTAGAATGATAGCGCCTTCAACAACGAACCAAATTCGCGTTAAGCAAAGCAGAGTTTCATTGCGACGAATGAAAGGTCAAAAAGCCTAGGCTAACATTCAATTTATAGATTAGATTCAATTAACTCATAAAAATCCAAGTGATGGAAAAGTCCTCAATTAAAGCCTCTACTAATTAACTATGCAACTTAATTCGCAATCATGCTCAACGTTAAATGAATTTTGCAATTAAAGAGGAAATCATTAAGAGTTGTCAATTCAATCTAATAACTTCAATAAATATTAAAATAAGAACCCAATCAATTCATGGTAATCAATCTAATACAATTTAAGACAAATTCTCAAGAAATTCTAGCCTAAAATCCTATCCCCAAGCACGCTTACCTTAGTCAATCATCCTCATTAAGCTCAAACTACAAGTCTTGGAATGAATACAAATGGAAATGGAGAAGAAAAAAGGAGGGGAAGATGAAGAACAACAACAAAATTGATCTCAAATGGAGGCTGAAGGTCGGACTCCCCATGAAAATGACCTAAACTCACGAATATATATAAATCTTTTTAGAGTATTGTTGCGCTCTTCAGTAACGTCGTTACGCTCAACAAAGAAGTCGTAGCGCCGGTTTCAAGTGTAGCGACACTGAGCGTTGTGCTGCGAGGTGCTTGTGCGCATTCCGCTTCCGTCAAACTTCGGAGCATTGCTAAGCTCCCCTGGAGTGTTGCGACGCTGCAACAATTCATGCTCTTGGGTTCTCAGCAAAGTTGAGTGTAAAGCTCAGGCAGTTGCGCTCTCTAGGGGTATTTTGGTAATTTTGACCCCTTCATTTGGTCTATCTTTCGGAGCTTCCTTTTGACTCTTTTTTGCACCAAATCGACACCAATGGTCCGTTTCACTACCTTAACACTCAAAGCCTACAAATTTCAAGAAATAACACGATAAAATGACAGAACGAGCCCGAATAAAGCCGAGAGAGATAGCTCTTTTTAGGAGCTATTAGTATACAATCTGAAAACAGAAATTTGAAAACAATAGATTTAATAAAAATATGGTTGTATTTCATGCCTTTAGATATGTGAAAGTAGATTTAGAAATTGGATTATAATTTAAACAATTATTCAAAATTTATCTAGTAAAGTATTTTTAAACAAAAAAAAAAAAAAAAAATTACTTGTACTTACCCACTAAATAGTAGGTTGGATATAAATTATTATTAATTAATTTATGATCATGTTTTATGCTAAAATTTTTGTATAAGTATTATTTTAAAATTATATAATTTATAATACATTTATACTAAATATTTTAATTTTAATATAGTTCTTGATTTTAAAATTTCAAATCCAAAATTTGGATACTAATCGACCAACCGTGTATGAGAATTGAAAATAGTAGTAAATATGGTCTAGTGCAAGCATATAGTACTATCGGTTAAGTAATAATTTTTGAGTATTTCAAGAGTCGAATCCCACAAGACAAACAATCTAATTTGGTTTGTTTTGAAGCAATGCAATCAAGTGGACCCAAGTAACCAAGATGAAATTGTTGTGAGTTGATGTAAATAAAGCTTGAGAAGATAAAGATAACCAATAATAGAAGTAAGGTTTTAACTATGTTACCACCTAAGTTCATTCTGACTCAAGTGATGCGGTCACATCATACAAGCACATTGCATAACTCATGGACAAAATCTTCACCTATTTAGTTTTGTATCAAGTTCCTTAGATGCCTAAGGAGCTAAGCCTATATGTCTATGGTTAGCTGCTAATTCTTGCTCTTATTCTTTATCCTATGGTGTTCTTTGTAACTAAGGTGACATGGTATTCTTATACCTAGGCTATTACCCATATTCTTTTGTGAACTTCGCTTACATTCTAACCTTTTCAACATTAGAACTCTGCTACAATGCTAAATTAAGTGGCTAGTTCAACTTAACATTATTAAGCCTTAAAATCAACAAGAGAGAACAGCAAGCAAGCATGGCATGACACTTAAGCAAATAATCAAGATATCAATCCCTAGGGCATCAATATAGTTGAACCCCTTAGTAAATTTAACTCATATTAAAGCATGAATGAAATTCTTTCATTAATTCCAAAGTCATAATACAAGATAAATATGAATGGAATAGATTCTTAACGAAAGAAGAAATGAAAGTAGATGCTAGAAATACTGGAAACACTCTCTTAGAATGTGTCTCTCGCTCTCTTTAACTTCCTAGAAATGGAATGTCCTGTTCCAAGGTTCAATCTTTACTCTCTACATACTTTTGTGGGGTAGGGAGTCCTAACTCTAACTTCTCCAAGAGAACTCCCATTTCTTGGAGTGAATTTCAGATTTTGGGTGAGAAATCTTCTAGGATTGGCGGTATTTCGTGAGGGAAGAGCATGTCTTTGAGGAGAAGGCTTCCCACCCTTATATAGGCGTCAAGGTTGTAGAGAGGGCTAAAACCCATGAATCTGGAGCTACCCAATCAAATTTGACGCTGGAAAATGGCTGTAGATCGGGTAAATAGCGCCTGTAGATGATTGGTCGACATTTTTGGAATTTAGGGTTTCGATTTGGCTGCATCCCATTTTGGTGACGTGGGCACTTCGAAGATAGTTTTTGCAAAATAGCTAAAAATCAACGTAAAAGCTCCCAAAACAGGCCCAAAATGATAGAATTAAACTTTTAGCAACTGAAGGCCTTATGTTCATTCATTTTATCCATTTGAAACATAATTGAGGGATTTTAATATGCAAAAGACTACTTTCGATAAGAAAAGATACTAAAATGAGCCTTGAAAACATGCATTTCATGACATGTATCAGATACATTAACAAAATATATATATTCATAATTTATACTATTTGAATTACAGTATATGATAACACAATTTTAAAAAAATGGTTGTTTTCAAATATACTATTAAAAAATAAATCAACATTTGGTGTATTAAACTAAACTGATATTCATTAAACTCAACAAATCTAAAATCAAAAAACATTATCTAAACTCTCCCCTAAACACACCCTAATATACTTGGTTCATAAAAAGAAAGAAAAATTGCATGTTTTGTTGGAAAATAATCAAAGACATAGAAATTGTAAAAATAAACTATCTAAATTTTATTATAGTGAGAAATTATATATTATATGAAAACTAAAAAATATAAATATAATAGAAATATTTGATATACATGTATCTCTATGCATCCTACCCTTATTACACACACGAAAAAAGAATTAAAATATTTAAATAAAGATGTAAAAATAATTTTACACGTGAAAAGATTATTATGGGACAATTGGATGGGCTACACAAAAAAGAATGTAGGCCTAAGATGCACCTCAAGTATGTTTCTAAATATAATAGAACTGTCACAAATTGGGATATATCAACATACGAGGCATGGAATACATGATTATCTCTAAAGAGACAACAATTAAGGGGTGTTTGACACGTATATTTGGAATCAAAAGCTTGGAAATCAAATGTCTAAGAGCTTATCAGAGAGGATTATGAAGCCTCAGAATCACAAATAATGCCCGTCTTTGGAATGCATGGTTTGGAAACCTAGGCTTCCGAAACCTGTGTTGGAGGTGCAAGTTACTTATGCTTGGGTTTAGGTAATCTGTATTTTTTCTCATTTTTTTAGTAGTTGTTTTACTAACTGTATAACCTCTAGTGTATTATGGATCAATTTTTCTTTTTCATAATTTTGAATGAAACATTTGATCTACTCATTTTAAAATGAAATTTATATTAGCTTTGTCTTTTGTACATTTAAATTAATTCCTTTTCTCTATTAATTTTCATGACCGTAATATAGAAATGACAACGATATAGTTGTTTTTATAACAAAATTTGTTTTCGGTAACAAAGCAACAAAGCATTGACATTTAGTTTTATAACAAATTTTGGTTTGCTTCAAATTTCTACTTTATCTCTCTCTCTCTCTCTTTTTTTTTTTTAACCAGTTTAATTTGATGACAAAGTAGCAAAGTTTGAAATTTAGTTTACTAACACATTTATAATAAATTTAGTACTTTTGCTTTGAAATCATAATTTATCTCTTTTTTTTCTAGAGTTTGCATTTAATAGCATTCTTAGTCCATTCAACAATTTCTATGTTTTTTTTGTTGTGTGTGAAAATGAAGAAGAAGCCGAAGGGAAGGAGAAATTGAAGGGTCAGAGAGGAAGAAGAAATAGGAAAGAAAAAAAAAAAATCTGTCATCGATGACCGCCAGTGGGTGACTAGCGCTATGGTTAGTATGCAACAAGAGGTGAAAAGAATTGAATGACCCATAACCAACACAATCGACACTCTTCAATGATTGAAGCTCTTAGATGAAAGAGTTGATCTCCTCCTCCTCGTCGAAGGGGAGAAGGAGGAAGAAAAAAGAAACGCAAAAAAAAAAAAAAAAAAAAAAAAATAGGCAGAAATTAAGTATTTGTGTTTATTTTTTATAAAAAATTTTGGTAAAAAAAAAAAAAAAAAAAAAAAAATAGGCAGAAATTAAGTATTTGTGTTTATTTTTTATAAAAAATTTTGGTAAAAAAAAAAAAAAAAAAAAAAAAATAGGCAGAAATTAAGTATTTGTGTTTATTTTTTATAAAAAATTTTGGTAAAAAAAAAAAAAAAAAAAAAAAAACAAAAACAAATAGCCAGTAATTGGCGGTGGGCGATAGACAATGAAGAAGATTTGTGGTTGAGATCGAATTTGTTTGCAAAAATATTTTACCGCTTTTGTTTCAATTTTCGGAAGATAGAAAAATATAGAAAAATACACACATTATTGCTGTAAATTTGACAGCTAAGCATGAATTAAAATTAGAAGAGAAAACTATATTACCTTTGTAAATTCCTCTTCTTCACTACAATTCTTCTTCTCCAATGTAATGAACTTTTCTTCAAATTTGAGATTGCTTCCAAAGGGTCTTCTTTAGAAGAAGTAAACTCCATCCTGTGAAGTTATGTTCTCAGCTCCCCACTTGGTCAAGTCCCCAAATGGTAGGCTTATTAAGTCGATGACGTTAGGCGACTCTCACCTATGCAAATCAAAGGACGAGCTCTCATAAGCAGGAGTTCATAACTCACTCAGGATTAAGATAGAGTTATATATGATCATCCTGTGAAATATTAATCTTTTTAGTCAACAAAGTTACAAAGAAAGATTAATGATTTTGTAGTCTAGTCTTATACAAACTTATTGTATAGGAACCCCCACCACGTCTCCATATGAATGATTTGGATCACATCGTTTGTAACAATTATAAAGTGGGTTGTATCCATAGTGTCACTAGGATAAGACACTCACCTTTATCCATATACTATTGACCTTTAGGTTATTGTTTGAACATGATCTACCTATACTGTTCAAGTCTCATGTAAATAATCTTGGGTTTTGCTTTATTGGATTTAGTTATGCAAATTTAAAATACAAAATAAAATAACAAGTTATTTTATTAATAAATAATAATTTATTTATTTATTTACAAACCACGAGTTTAAGGCATAAAACCAAACAATTTGATGATCCACGACTAGCATAATCAACACCGTGCTTCAACGTCGAAGCTCCTACAATGAGGGAGTTCATTTTCATTTATTATTTTTGTGAAAATGAAGAAAGCGGAAAGAATGAGAAACCAAGGGAATGGAGAAGAAGAGAGGGAAATGGAGGAAGAAGGAAGAACGAGAGAGAGAAAAAAGTAGTTGACCAACCTTGTTTATCCATTGTGAGCTACCCCAATGATAGTTGCCTAAGATTACGAGCAACCAACCATCAATTGTGGATGGCCATGGCAAGCGGTCGGCGACAATCGTCTGCCAATGGTTGCCAACAATCACAATAATCAATCTCCGAGGGTCATGATACTCAGTCACCGATGATCGTGACGGTCAGTTGTCGACGATCCCAATGGTTGCCCGTTGGCGATCGAAACAATCATTCATTGGTTGCAAGGAGATTTCTTAAGCCCATGAAATTCTTTAAAAAAACCTTATTCCAAACCCATAAATTTAGATTTCTTTCGCAAGTCCATGAAATTCTTTAAAAAAATCCTATTCCAAACCCATTATTTTTTTCTACTCCCCATGGAATTCTCTTGATGCATCACTTTGTATAATAACTAAAATTTAAAGAGACGCATCCTTTATCGATAAAATATATATTCATTCACATGATAACTAAACAATTTTTAGGGAATAAATGCAAACTTTTATGTTTTTGTTCGCCCACCACCATTTTCAAAATGTCATGTTATAAAAATAATTTTAGAATGATAATTGAAATTTTCATTACTTGTAAAGAAATATTGGATCATGGGAGAATAAAGTCTTAATGATGGCATTAAGTCTTAACTTATTTTCTTCTATGGAAAAGGTATAATTCTTATTTTTAAATTCAAAACCTGCTTCATTACTATTATCAATAGATATATTTGAAAAGGACAAAAAAAAAAAAAAAAAAAAAAAAAAAAA
>QLSR01001495.1:714829-743796 GCA_031780015.1 Citrullus colocynthis
AAAAAAAAAAAAAAAAAAAAAAAAAAACTGAAACGAACAAAAACAACCAACAGTAACAATTCAACGAATATTCATTGAATCTTGAAGTTTAAATTTTGATTATCGTTAATCATTAGATTTGTTTTCAACACTAACAAATGTTTCTTTTATTTTCAAATTTAAATTTTTATTACGAAGGAAATTCAACTTCATTCATTTATATTTTTAAAACCTTTTTCCACCATTTTTTTTAATAAAGAAGACGAGGAAGAGATTACAAGAAGCTGTTTAATTTTCAATTTCCCAAATGGGTCTCTCCCAATTGGCTAATTATTGAATATATTCTTTTTTTTTTTTTCTTTTGGTAGTGATAACTACCTTGAGTGTCTTCTTCCCAACACTAACAAATATTCGTATTTGTGTTATTTTAAAATTAAAATGCTTGGCAGGTAACTTTTGTTAGTTCATAAAATATTATTATTGTTGTTGAAAGAGACTGGACCAATCATAAATTAACATGTTATTTATCAAATTAATGACAAAATTACAAATAATGAATTTGGGGACCAATTAAAAGTTGACATGGGCCTCAAATCGAAATTGAAGACATAAATTGGCAAATCTCTATAACGCTACGTGTTTTTGTCTTGACCGTTGAATTAAATAAAATAATTTGGTTTAATTTGATATTATTATTTGGGCTAAAATGCAATTGAGTCTTAAAATAGACTTAATGTCGCCAAAAGGGCAATTAAGGCCCAAATCCAACTTGTTGGATCTAAGGGTCAAGTACATTAACTAACCAAGCCCAAGCCCGCAAAGTCCATCTGAAGTTCTTTGGAACACCTACATCCATGCGCTCCACATCCCTAGCTCCACATCCCTAAATCAAGTAGTTCTCTACATTCAAATCGTTCGACTCCACGAAACAAGTTTCTATAAAAATCTCGTGCGAACAATTATCATCATCATTATTGTCGTCCTCAACTCATAAATGAAATTATGTAGTTATGCATTTTTATTTTAATATATTATAATTATTATATTATTTTCAGATTTGATCTCCAATTAGATTTTTAAGGGGGATGAGATTAAAGGTATGTTTAATCCTTAACTTTTTAAAGGTTTAATTTTGAAAATAAGTCCTTTTAGAAAAAAAATTGAAGTATTTGGCAACTACTCAAAATAGCTTTTGAAACATTTTAGAGTCTACTTAATTTTTTTTTATATAAAAATTGTTTAAATAAGAATTTTTTTTAAAATTTATTATTATTATTTTTTAATTTAATTTAATTTTTTTTAAACAAACTTTGTTTGTTTTGGTCAATCCAAATGAACCTTCAACTCTAGTAGAATCTTAGTTAGCTTATAAGATTTTTTTAGTGAATGATTTTTTTTCTAATTGAGAATTCTAACGACTTCTCTGTTTACTATTATATTTTTATTTATTTTTCATGTATCTGCATAGATAAAAATAAATAAATAAATAAATAATTCAAGCAGTAATGTTTAACAATGCGATGAGCAACATCTTAACTGAACTAAAGAATCTGAGAATGAAAACTGAAGCATTTGTTCTTCACAAAAAAAAAATATATATATATTAAATCATTCTCAAATTAAGCTTGATAGTTCAAAAACTTATTTTCTTTGACGAAGAGGTATGATAATTTTCTTTAAACTTAAATTTAAATTCGGTGTATTTAGTTTTTGTTAGTTCGTGAAACTTTATATTATTATTATTATTATTATTATTATTATTTTACATAGTTAACTAACTATATTAAAATGAAATCATAAATTATACATTTCTATTTTAATATTTACAATTATCATTATTTTTCGTTAGATGTTTTATTAGATCTCTATAGTTTTGACTTTATGAAAATCTTAGTTATCTTATAAATTTTTAATTTTGTTTGCATGGATAAAAAAATTCATGTAGTAATGTTCGACAGAGTGATTGAGCAACACATATCTTAATTGAATCAAATTTATTGATTCAAAACACAAAAAACAAAGGTCCTAGAATCATAATATCTCTGCTTTTTTTTAATTGTTTTTATTTGAATTTAAAAGGATAAAACCAGAGATGATAAATAAATCGATAAACAAATTAAAGATTCAATATTTTATAGAACACGAAGTCTACATCATAAAATAATAAAAATGATGTCTAATTTTAATAAGTTTGTTTACGTTGGGGATTAAATTGTTACAAAATTGAAAGTATAAGGACCAAATTGTTACGTACTAAAGTTTAGGAACTAAATTGTTACAAAATTGAAAATATAAAAACTAAATTGTTATAAACCAAAGTTTAGGAACTAAAATATTACTTTTATGAAAACTCAGAGACAAAAATCTTCTTAACCAAAATAATTCATGTTTCAAAAAATAAAAAAAAATTATGAGTATTATAAATATTGTATATTTGTAAATAGATGTCCATTATCTAGCCCAGTTTAGTGGCTAAAGGCCATGTGTCTCGACACATCCTTAGTGGCCATAAAGCTCCATCACCTACTTGCCAAAACTATAGAAAAAAAGAACTTTCTTTTTTTTAGTTTATTTTATTTAATTTGGTTATTTTAATTACTTTTATATTATTTAATTATTTAATTATTTTAATATTATAATTTCTTAGTTATCATGCTCGCATTTTTCTGTCATTTTGCTCGTCAATTTTGCAACACAAGTTCTTACCGTTTTCCTATTGAAGGTAGGTTCTGAAGGTATGTAATTTTCTCTTTATTATAATTAGTAAATTAAACGTTGTTCTGCATGTTTAGTATATATTAAATTGCTAATATAAATATAATTATTTGTGATAGTGTTATCATGGCAAATCTTACAAAAATAGAATTTGCAGTCTTTGACATCAATGGAAATAATTATTTGTCATGGGCGCTTGATGCTAAAATACATCTAGATGCCATGAACTTGGGAGAAAAATTAAAGAGGGAAATGCAACATCCATTCAGGAAAAAGCAAGAGCTATGATTTTCCTTTAATATCATCTCCACGAGGGATTGAAAATAGAATATTTAACAATAAAAAATCCATGTATCTTGTGGAAGAATTTAAAACAGAGATATGATCATAAAAAAATAGTCATTCTTCCTAAAGCTCGTTATGAATGGATGCATTTGAGGTTCCAAGATTTTAAATCAGTAAGTGACTACAACTCCACATTATTTAAAATCAGTTCAAAATTGTTGTTATGCATCAGAAAATTACTGATGCAGATATGTTGGAGAAGACATTTTCTATATTTCATGCCTCGAATATGCTCCTGCAACAGCAATATCGAGAGAAAAATTTTAAACAATATTCTGAATTAATTTCACGTTTTCTCGTGGCTGAACAAAATAATGAGCTATTGATGAAGAACCATGAATCTCGACCAACTAGAACAACACCATTCCCTGAGGTGAATGCTATAAATTTTAATAATCATGGTCGTGGTCGTGGTTGTGACCGTGACAGAGGAAGAAATAATTATTTTTTCCGGTGGTCATTCTAATAATCTAAATTTCAAAAGAACCACCCGAAATGATGATAATAAAGGAAAAGCTCTACAAGATAAAAATTCAAAAGATGATGAACATAAATGCTTCCAATGCGGGATGGCTGGGCACTGGTCTCGTGTTTGTCGTACATCAAAACACCTAATTGATCTCTATTAAGCTTCCCTGAAGGAAAAAGAGAAAAATGTGGAAGCAAATTTTTCACCCCAGGATAATGATATATTTGACCCATCCAATATGACAAATTTGGATATGGCGGATTTCTTTGAATCTCCTGAAGAGAAAATCAGCACAAATGATGGCATAGCAAGTATTTATTTATTTATTTTGAGAATATGTAGAATTGTTTTATCTATTTATCTTTCATGTTATTTAAGTTAAACCTTGTATTTCAAGTTTTGTTTTTCTTATTGTAATGATCTTGTTTAAATGAAGAATCATGGACAATTTTCATATATTGAGTGACTAAAAAATGAGGAATGAAGATCTATGCTTGACAGACTGTGCAACTATACATACAATACTTACAAATAGAAAATATTTTTTCAAATTGACAATGTTGGAAGCAAAAGTCAATACAATATCAGGTTTTGCAAACCTGATTGAAGGATCTGGAAAAGCAAATATTATTTTGCCTAGAGGAACAAAATTTACAATTAATAATGCATTGTTCTCTAGTTAATCAAAGAGAAATCTATTAAGTTTTAAAGATATACGTTGCAGCTGGTTATCATCTTGAGATTGATAGAAAAAAATGAGATAGAATATCTTTATATTATATCTCTTGTCTCACATGAAAAACGAATATTGGAAAAGTTGTCTGCTTTATCTTTTGGATTATATTATCCTCATATACGAATCTTTGAAACATATGCAACAATGAACCTGAAGTTCATGAATCCAGACATATTTACAATTTGGCATAACTGATTGGGTCATCCAAGATCTATAATGATGAGAAGAATCATTAAAAATTCAAATGGACACCCATTAAAGAACCAAAAGATTCTTCAATCTAGTGAATTATTATGTGATACTTGCTCTCAAGACAAATTAATAATTAGACCATCATTAGCTAAAGTGAGAACTGAATCACCTGCATTTTTGGAACGAATTCATGGTGATATATGTGGACCTATTAACCCACGAAATGGACCATTTAAATACTTTATGGTATTAATAGATGCATCTAGTAGATGGTCGCACGTGTGCTTATTATCAAGTCGAAACCTTGCATTTGCAAGATTACTTAGCTCAAATAATTAAGTTAAGAGCACAATTTCCTGATTATACAATTAAGAACATTTGTCTTGATAATGCTGGTGAATTTACATCCCAAACTTTTGATGATTATTGTATGTCAATTAGGATAAACGTTGAACATCATGTAGCTCATGTTCATACATAAAATGGTTTAGTAGAATCATTTATAAAACGTTTGCAATTAATTGCTAGACCATTACTTATGAGAGCGAAACTTCCTACATCTGTATCGGGACATGCTATTTTGCATGTTGCGTCACTTGCACGCATTAGGTCAGTAGCTTATCATAAATACTCACCAGTACAATTAGCTTATGGCCAAGAGCCAAATATTTTCCATCTAAGAATTTTTGGATGTGCAGTATACGTTCCAATTGTTCCACCACAAGATGGGTCCTCAAAGGAGGTTAGGAATATATGTTGGATATGATTGTCCATCAATTATTAAATATCTTGAATCCCTGACGAGTGATGTATTTACTGCACGATTTGCGGATTGTCATTTTAATGAGACAAATTTTCCAATATTAGGGGAGGAATTAAGAAGTTGGAAAAGAAAATTGCATGGAATGCATCATTATTGTCATATTTAGATCCCGTACAAATCAATGTGAACTTGAAGTTCAGAAAATAATTCATTTGCAAAATATAGCAAATCAATTACCATATGCATTTATAGATGCAAAGAAAGTAACTAAATCCATATACCCGTTGCAAATGTTCCATCAAAAATTGATATCCCAACACAGCAAGTTGTCACTAATAAATCTGGAACACGCCGAAGCGTGGTAGACTAGTCGGTTCCAAAGATAAAAATCCTCGGAAAAGAAAAATAAACGATAGTAAAAAAAACTTGGTTGAGCATGTAATTATCAATGAAGAAACCTTAGACATGACTGATAATTCAATTAGTGAAGAAGGTGAAATATCTAAAAATAATAATGAAATTTCAATAAATTATGCCATGACAGGGAAAAGATTAAACCGAACTCATGTAATTATTGATAACATTTTTGCATATAATGTTGCACTTGATATTATATCTGAAAATGAGAATCCTGAACCAAAATCTGTTGAAGAATGTCAACATAGAAAAGATTGGCTTCGGTGGAAAGAAGCAATCGAGGCAGAATTAAACTCACTTTCAAAACGTCAAGTTTTTGGATCGGACATTAGAAGATGTGTGACAACCCAAATCGTTGAGGTAAATTCTCCTATTAAGTTAATTTAAGTCATCTCGCATCATTTGTAATTTGTTGAAAGTGGAGAAATTTAATTTTCAATAGTAAAAATAATTTAATTTAAATTAAGGAATTAAGTTGTAAAATTGGTATTTGTAGTGGTTGGTGAGATTTAGGTGGATTTAAGGAAATTTTTGGAATTTGGCAAGAGATAATTTATCTTTGGAGAAAAAAAAAAGTAAATAAATAATAACAAAATAAAATAAAATAAAGGGGATTTTATTTTGTTTAGGGAAAGAAAAAGGAGATTTTATTTTGGTTGGGGAAAAGGACAAGGTGAAATTTATGGAAAAAGGGATTAGGGTTATTATAAATAAATCCTCTCGGTTTGCGTGCAGAGTAAAAAAAAAAAAAAGAGAAAATAATCTCTCCTTCCTTTCCCTCACGTGTCAGCCGCTTCCCTCTCCCTCACGCGTCTTCGCCGCCGCCGCCTCCAACTTTTTCTTCTTCTTCTGCGTCCGTGTCCTCGACACCTCTAACTTTTCTTTTTCTTCTTCTGCGTTCGTGCCCTCAACGCCTCCAACTTTTCTTTTTCTTCTTCTACGTCCGTGTCCTCGACTCCTCCAACTTTTTTTTCTTCTTCTTCTGCGTCCGCACGTCGCCAGTGTCTTCGTTGCCTCGTGTGTTTCGTCTGCTGGCTCGCGCTCACCGCTGTCCTCCTTCGATAGCCGACGTCGCCGTGGGTCTGCCCTTCCATCCGTGGTGGTTTGCTTACGCCGTCGTACTGTGGGTTTGCTCTTTGTTGGTGGGGCTTTGTGGTGTGGCTAAGATCGTGGTCTTTGGGGTAAGGCGTTGGTGTTTCCCTTTGACTACTCATTTGAGTTTAGAAATTCTAAGTGTATTTTCTCTTGGAGTGTGTAGACTGTTGCACGAATTGGAGGATTGGAAGCAGGTGCGGCAACTTCGTGTTAAACCATCCTTTGGGTAAGGATTCTTTTGAATTAAATTTGCTTCGTTTATGGGGTAGGTCGGTGATTAACTCAAGCTAGGAATTTTGCTTCCAATTTTATTCAGGAATTTTTGCAAGGAATTACGGTGCGTTTAGCGATTTGGATCTAGGCTCAAGGTAAGTAATCTTACTACCTGAACCGCCTTTGGGCCATATGTATAGTTGCCACGATGTAGTAGGTTTCTAGAGCCACTTATGAGATACCATGCCTGTATGCGATTTTCATGTCTTAAAGTTGTATGTGCCTGTTAGTGTATAAACCTATGCTGTTAAACGTTTATGAACCTTACTGTTAGTCTATGAATCCATGTGATGGAATGATTGTGAACTTTATTGGTCATGTACGATGAGTAGTAGTGACTCCCCTACGTTGGTTGGGTGTCCATAGGAGGTTGTGTTTCTTTGGGTTCACTAGAGGATGTGATCCTTCGGGTTCACTAGAGGTTGTGTTCCTTCAAGTTCACTAGAGGTTGTGTTCCTTCGGGTTCACCAGAGGTTGTGTTCCTTCGGGTACACCAGAGGTTTGTGTTCTTACGGGATCACTAGAGGTAAGAGTCTCCTTCGGGACTCACTAGAGGTTTGTGGGCATCCATGACCAATGGTGGGGCGAGTCTAACCATTCCCTTATAAATGTATGACGTATGAAGATGTGCAGGTCCCACATGTTTGGCACAATTATTGGGTATAGGTGCCAAGCCCGACCCCAGTAGTGGGGTTACTTATTGAGTAATAAAATTATTCATCCTTTCCTCTTATGTATTTTTTAGGTAAAGGAAGGAATGTGCCAGTGAATAACAGGAAGAATCCTTGATGGCATCACGAGACCCGTAGCAGCTTCCGCTTAGTTTTGCATGTTTTCTTTTACGAAATTTTGTCCAACTGTCTAGTTTTGTTTTGAGATTCGTCTACCTATTTGTTATGCTGATTTTCATCTATGAAGCTTCTTTTATTGTTTTCTCTAGGGATACCCCGAACCAAAATTTTATTCATTTGTTATTGCGTTGAATTCTTATTTAAAACAAGTAGAAATTTTCATAAAAAATATGGGTTCTTCTTTACCATTCTGCATAATGTCGTTTCTTCGAATTGTTGCATGCACTGAGTAATGATCCGATTAGATAGCTGTTAGTAGGGTCGTTACAAAATGTCAAACCTGTGGCATATAAATGAGTATTTATGAGAAAAAGAAATGAAAATAACGAGATCACAAGATATACAGCACGACTAGTTGCACAAGGTTTTCACAAAGACCTGGTGTTGAGTATGAGGAGACATATTCTCCAGTGGTGGATGAAATTACATTAAGATATTTAATTGGTTTGACTGTATATGAAAATTTGGACATGCATCTTCTAGATGTAGCCACCGCATATTTATATGGATCTTTTGATAATGACATTTATATGAGAATTCTAGAAGGATTTAAGATACCTGAAATACATAAATCAAGTTCTCGAGAACTATATTCAATAAAGTTATAGAGATCACTATATGGATTGAAACAATTAGGAAAAATGTGCATCGCCTGAGTGGATATTTGTTGAAAAAAGGATATCAAAATAATCCAATATGTCCATGTGTTTTTATAAAAAAATCACAGTTAGGATTTGGTATTATATCTGTATATGTTGATGACCTTAATATAATTAGAACTCCTGAAGAGCTTTCAAAGGCAATAAAATATCTTAAGAAAGAATTTGAGATGAAAGATCTTGGAAAAGCAAAATTTTGCTTTGGATTTCAAATTGAGCATTTATCATATGGGATATTTGTTCATCAATCAATCTATACAGAAAAAATTTTAAAAAAGATTCTATATGGACAAAGCACATCCACTAAACATTCTAATAGAAGTTCATTCACTAGATGTGAAGAAAGATATATTTCGACCTCAAGATAATAATGAAGAATTTTTGGCCCTAAAGTAACATATCTTAGTGCAATTGGTGCACTTATGTATCTTGCTAATAATACAAGACCAAATATTGCATTTTTAGTAAATTTATTAGCTAGATACAATTCTTCTCCAACAAAAAGACATTGGAATGGAATTAAGCATATACTCCGTTATCTCCGAGAAACGATCGATATGAGTTTGTTTTATTCAAATAAATCAAAATTTGACTTAGTTGGTTATGCAGATTCTAGATATTTATCTGATCTACACAAAACTAGATCTCAAACAGGTTATCTATTCACTTATGGAGAAACTGCTATATCTTGGCGATCAGTGAAACAGACAACTTCCTAAAATCATGCTGAAATTCTTGCAATCCATGAAGCTAGTAGAGAATGTGTATGGCTAAGATCAATGACTCGACACATTCGTGAAACATGTGGCTTGTCTTCTAGTAAAAATCTTCCAACAACATTATATGAATACAACACAGTATGTATAGCCCAAGTCAAAGGAAGATATATTAAAGGAGATGGAACAAAATATATTTCACCAAAGCTTTTCTATACTCATGACCTTGAAGAAAATGACAACATCACTATACAACAAATTTGTTCGAAGGATAACTTGGTAGACTTATTTACAAAATCATTACCAACCGCAACCTTTGAAAAATTGGTACAGAACATTGGAATGCGGCGACTCAAAGATCTCAAGTAATGTTCCTACGAGGGAAGCAAATGTATTGTATTCTTTTAAAAGTATTAGATTATATGAAATATGTACTTTTTTTCCTTCACTAGGATTTTTTTCCCATTGGGTTTTTCCTAGTAAGGTTTTAATGAGACATATTTCATATAATATATAATAGATATCTAAGGGAAGTATTATAAATATTATATTTGTAAATAGATGTTTATTATGTAGCCAAGCTTAGTGGCTAAAGGCCATGTGTATCCTAAAGACACATCCTTAGTCGCCATAAACTCCACCACTACTTGCCAAATTGCCAAAAGAAGAGAAAAGATTGGTGAAAACTTGAAATTTCATTTTCCATAAAATCACACTTATTTTTTATTTTATTTTATTTTATTTTATTTGATTATTTTAATTACTTTTATATTATTTAATTATTTAATTATTTTAATATTATAATTTCTTGGTTTTCGTATTCTCGTTTTTCTGTCATTTTACTCATCAATTTTAGTTCCTGAATTATTATTCTTTCATTATTTTTAATTTCTTGTCAATTAAATATTTACAATTTATACTCAATCAAAAGTATGTTGATTCAAAATTTATCTCCATTATGATATTCAAATACTCCAAACATCCTCAACCATTTCCAAACTCATTTTATATTTACTGTGAATTAACCTAAAATAAGATATGTGTAAGTTTTTCCCATTAACTCTTTTATTATTTTTAATCTTATGACAGACATTTATTATTTAAGCTTAATAAAATTGCATTTTGAAATAAAATCTAGAATACAAAATTAAAAAAAAACACAATCCAATAATTTGAGATAATTAATTTAAATTCATAATATCTCGAAATATTATAGTTTATATACCAATAATATATTATTGTATTATTATATTATATTTTAAAAAAATATAAATTATATAAGTAGTAATAATATAAATGAAAAAATTCATGAAATAAAAAAAGTTAGACAGATATTCATGGAGAAAAATCAGGAAGATACAAAATTCAACTATAATCATGAATCACGGAAAAAATGATGGTTAAAATTTCATAATTCTACATTACAATTACACTGTAAGTGTAAATATAGATTAGTTAAATTTCATAGTTTCATATTACTATTACACTATTTATGTAACTATACATTATATTATAAGTAGGAAAATGAAGAATGATGATTTGATGAGATATGATTAGAGATTAATTTTTTTTAAAGGATTTGAAAAGTGGTTATACTAAAGGAATATGGGAGAAAAATTATCAATATGAAGTTCAAATTGGGAGAAAAATGTGCCACTTTTTTTTTTTTTTTTTCTAAAATCCGTTTTTTTTTTTTTTTTAAAATTTTTTTTTTTTTTTTTCTAAAATCCGTTTTTTTTTTTTTTTTAAAATTTTTTTTTTTTTTTTTCTAAAATCCGTTTTTTTTTTTTTTTTAAAATTTTTTTTTTTTTTTTTCTAAAATCCGTTTTTTTTTTTTTTTTAAAATTTTTTTTTTTTTTTTTCTAAAATCCGTTTTTTTTTTTTTTTTAAAATTTTTTTTTTTTTTTTTCTAAAATCCGTTTTTTTTTTTTTTTTATTTTCTAAAATCCGTAAGGTTAGAAACTAAATTTATCATTGGAATTTCTTTCATCATCTTTCACTGGGCTTTTTTCGCTTTTTTCCCATTTACAATGTATTTCTATTATGATTGATTCACGCTATAGCAATTACACTATATTCAATATTCATGATGAAAAACCACACAAAGGCAAACCATGCATTACAAAAAAAGATCATGTGAGTGGCACGCATTTTGCAAAAATTCTTATTATTTTCAAATTTGCCAACGATCCAAATGAAACCGAATTCTTGCTATTTTGTCCAATTTCCCCAAAAAATTGAAGAGTTCTTTGGACAAATGGCCACATTATAATAGACTTTCTAAAAAATGGCCAATAAAATTTTTACTTTTAAAAATGACCAAAAATTACAACGGTCAATCTCATAATTTATAAATGACAAGTTTGCCCCCTATCGAATCCATACAAAAAAAAGACCTCCTCATTTAAATAATAATAATAAGAAAAAATGGTTTAAAGGGTACATAAACCAATAGTAATGCAATCATTATGACAATTAAAATTTAGACACAGTAAATACCTTATACCCAAAATAATTATCAAATACCTTCTATCTTTAAAACTTTTTTCATACTAAACCTCAAAAATACCCCTATTCATAAAAAATTAAAATATTTGTCATATTTTGATGCACATACCAAAGATGATTTAAATGTTTATTATATTGAGCCATGCAAATATCAAGGATCTTCATCATATTTTTCTCATACTAAAAATAATTTATATCCTATATAATTATTGTAATAGCTAAAATCTTCAAAACACAAATACGATGTATTAAAAGACTGTCAACACGCTACACTAGGTGCACTTACACCATTCTTATGTACTTTCATACCTTGCCCACTTATAACCATTTGAAATGGCAAATGGGTTAGCTTCATCTTGAGCTGCCGACCACGAACAATGATGATTTTGCTTAGCCGTCGATCCAGTAGCTGAGTGGTTGCCGCTTCGTCTCAACCTTGTTGATGACGATCAAGATGAAGAAGAACAAGATGACAAAGACAAACAATGTGATTTAGATGGGTCGTCTCCTCTGTCATTGGCTAGTTGCCTTGGTTAGAAAACGATGTGTATGATTGTTCAAATGGTATGTTATCACCACTCTCACAGTTGACAGCACCAGAATAGCCACATGCAGTCTATTAAAAATAAATTGGTAAAATGCTAGATGATAACACTTTATACAAAAAAGAATATATTAAATACTTAACAATAAAATATTAATTTTTAAAATAAAAAATAATTAGTAAACAAAATCTATGAAGATTTTATTTTAATCACCACATAAAAAATCAGGCCAACATGTATTTTGTGGAATGGTAGAATGGAGAAACTAGATTTAGTAGTGGGACCCCAAAATAACCAAAGGGCCATATTTCAATAATCTCAAAAAAAATGGCAAAAGATCATAATGGATGCCTAATATTGGCCATCTACTACAATTTCTCAAAATTCAATCTATTGGGCCCAAGGCCTATGTCCGTAGACCAACCAAAACCTATGCCCACATTGCTCATGGAAACTCTATTAATAAAAGAGTTCTTTCTCATTGCAGGGTTTAGAAATGTAAGACTCAAAAGAGAACTAAGAAAAGATTTCCAAACATCAAAAGAGAATTAAAGTCTTTTGAAGATACATTCTTACAAGACTTCAACTTCACTAACATCCACATGTCGCGTTCTTCAAGTCAATTGTACATATTTAACCAAGAGAATCAAACAATCAAATATTAGAGATTGAACCACATTTACGTAAACCTACATTAACTCGCATTCAACCCATAAAACACATTCTTTTAAAATCGTCCTGTTTCCTATTTGAGTTTAATTTCTTATTCACCCATGCATTAGTGTGTGAATTAGTGAATAACATGCATGGTTCAAAACCCTTCCAAAATCTAAAGTGGACCGCAGTTAAATTTGAATCTCAACATAATTACCATTAAGTAACCATTTCTTCTAAAATATTTTTGTTATATAAATTTGCGTAAAGTTGCTTTCTTATAGAATTTGATTGCTTTTAGCTGACATTTCAAATATTACTTCAAATTAGGTATACTAATATTTTAACCCAATTAATAGTCTAACATCATTTTCTGGAAGACTTAAGTTTTTTTATTTATGAAAGTTGTATATTTCAAGATTACAATGGAAATGACATTAAAAAAAAATATATTTAATTTTGTTATTGAAACAATATTTGAAGTATGAAGTTTGTTTGTTTTTCTTGCCCAACAAAAAGTTTAAATTATTGATTCATTTCAATTTTTAGTTAAAAATATAGTTAAAAGTGAATGAACTGATGTTATATATATAACATCGGATAATATCTTATTTGAAACTTTAAGTATTATGTTGGATGAAAGATAGAGATAGACTGTAGTATTACTTTTAGTATTTTAATTAATATGGTATTTGACATGTTTATTATTTATTTATAAAAAAGGTCCAATTATTATCTAAAAGAAAATAAATAAAATCACTCAACTTTAATCTAAATAAAAGGCCAAATTTTAATTTGAGAAAAGCAAAAACGCTCTTTCAAAACAAAAGTCAAAATAAAGTTGAAAATTTGAAAGAAAAAATGGACAAGGCCACCCAAAATAGAGAAGCAAACCAACATGAAACCAAATCAATAAAAGATTGAACTATTGGTTTCGTCATTTATAAGATATTAGTTTGGTTTCTGATTGTCCCCAAAATCGAAAATGTTGATCTCACTATCACCCTTAGCAGCATAAAATAATGGAGAATTGAATAACATATGGAGGATTTACTGTCCACATGCACATTAAAGCTTGAGATAGAACATGTCTAGATATGAGAATTGAGATGCTCCCAAAGTCTCCACCATGTGTCTCTTTCCTCCCCAAAGCGCACACACATCACATATCACGAATGCATAGGGACCATATTTCTCGTACACAAATATTTTTAACTTACTTTTACGAGTAAAAACAACTCAATTATTAATCTAAACAATTTTTTATAAATTTTGACTAATAAAAATATCCATCGATATGTATATTTTATTATATCAATAAAATTAAAATCTTGAGATCCATATCGATGTTGATATTTTAATCCTTAATCACGATAGGCCCAAATGTTATGTTAAAGCTTCCACATTAATTTATTTATCTTATTCATAAGTTTCAAATTCCATACACATCTTACATTAAGGCATGTTTATTGCTTTGTAATCAAAATTGTTGCAATCGTAATGAATTTTTTTTTTATTATTCATAATTCACATAATATCGTTAACTAGTTTTTTTGGAAACTTATTTAAATGAGTCTCACTTTTCATATTATGATGGATTGATTACTATGGATACCAGATTTGGATTAAGTAAATTGAACTCACCTCAATATGATGCCAATGGTAAATTTATATTATTGAGGAAGCGTCTACCTGCAAATCAAAAGAAAGAATTGCACAGCGGTGTGGTGCAAGCCATATACACTCTGATGCTTAAGTTAGAGGAGTTTAATGATAATAGAGTTCTTAGCTAGAAGTTCACTTACTTCATTCGTATGTTCTCCCTCCTATTTGTAGGCCATGGATTCTTTCCTTTTCCTTCTAGGACTTTTCCCTAAAGCCTCTCAGTATTCTCTCTTTTAGGGTTTCAACTTTGCATCAGTTTCAATATTGCGTGTTGGCTCTAACCCGAGGTTGAGGCCCAGTTTGGCCATTTGGCTCTTGGCTTTTGCTAACATTCTCCAAATGCCCACTTATGTCTTGGCCAGACCCATGTATTCGATTAGGCCAATTTGGCCCTAAAATTGCTTCAGCTCGTTCCATTGTTTATCCCTTGTTTCTTCCACTACCTCCTCTTTTCCATTACGTCACTTTTGCTCTTGATCCAAAATTATCCATAACAATTACGTTTACTTATAAATAAACATGGCAATTTCAGATGCTCATTCTTTATGTTTTATTATTTTAACTTAATGTAATTTGTTTTTTTAGCAAACTTAATGTAAATTTGTTAATCATGCTTAGTTGTTTTGTTTACTATCTTGTTCTATCTAAATTGGATTCCCAACTGTTGAAGAGTGGATTTTGCCCTAGCAGAATAAGGTTAAAGACCAAGATAATATAATATAAAATAAAATAAGATAAGGAAAAATTTGACCTAGCTTGCTGGGTTTAGGAAAACCTAATATTCTAATCCTAGGAGAGTTAAGTTAAACCTTAAGTCAAATTCCCTATAAATAGACCACTATGGCTTCATATGAGGTAACTGAAACTTCCGACTTCTTCCCATTCTATAATTCTCGTACTGACTTAGGCATTAAAGCTTTTTTTTTTTGTTTGTTTTACAAATCCCCTCTTCCTTGAATTACAAATTCAACTGCCGATGTCATGTGAGGGTTAGAGGTGTTTCCCTATCCCAAATTTGCATCAAGTTTGGCACCGTTTATGGGGACAAGGGTGATCTACCTTTTTTACAAAGATTAAGGTCTTGGCAAAATTAAAAAAAAAAAAAAATTAGAGTTACGATGACTCTAGTTCCTTGATCTTGTTAAGGAAGAGATTCTGACGGAGGAAGCCATGGGCGAATTAGATCCCTATGACCAAAATCAAAGGAAGCCAACGTATCAAAGAGTCGAAGTTAGACCCCAAATAGCGATGGCTTGTGGCTACAAATAGCGGCAACTCCAAGAGACGACGATGATGGCAATGGCAAGTGCATCTCAATGGTGAGTGGCAGGGACAAGTGGCGACTGGAAAGAACTTGAAAAGTGCTTTAATTGCTTTTAATTTATGGATATTTTTTTTATCAGATTTGATATTTTTTGCCAGTGAGTTTTCAGGTAATTATGAATAAAATAAGTTTTGAAGGCCAAAAGAACTTAACCGAACCAAAAATCGAAAAAAGAAAGTGAAGAAACCCTGATGTAGGGCAGCGCCTAGGTGCTACGGTGGTGATGCCCCGACGCTAAGGACACGAGAGCATCAAAATGTGGAAATCAAAGCGTCTAGGCGCTACACGCCTAGCGCCATGGCACTTCGACTTCGAGGGTAGAGCGTTTAGGCATCAAGCTTTCCAAAATTATGAAAATTTTACTTTTGGAAACAAATTTAGGGCATCAAGGGGCCGAACTTCTATATATTTGTAGGTTGTTCTGCAGCCTAAATCACAAAATTAGAGAGTCAAAAAGTGAGGTTTTGTTACCAAATAGAGGGTAAAGTGTTAGAGAAGAGTTGGAGGCTGTTCAAGATCCTGAGGTGTCGATTGAGTGGAGATTGATAGAGTTTAACTGGGAAGCAATTCAAGAGCTTTGTCTTGCTAAGTTTCTCTTTCCCTTTATCTATATGTTCAAGAACTCATATGAAATTATGTGTTTGATGGCTGTGTAGCTAAACTCTTACTTTTAGGGTGTTGGTGAACTTAATTATGAACTTATGTTGATTATTTAGTGTTTCTCATGGATATTGTAGAATAATATGTTTTTCAATGCTATTGAGCTTTATTTTCTATTGATTAATCCTAAATGAATATTAGGTCAAATATATAATTGAGTGGTTGCATGTTTAATTGGATTTGTGACGTTTGATTTTATTAATCTTTCATGGAAATATATAGGTTAGTAAAGAAAGTTGTTAATGACTATGTTTAATGTTATGCTTCTTAACTTAATTTCAAAAAATTAGTAATCAATTAAGTTGCATAAGAAATTTATTACTAACTTCAAGAAATTAGTAGTCAATTAGTTTTTTAAAGAAAGTAATTCGGATAGTAGTTTCTAGACTTAAACATGTTACTCATGTATAATTCCATGAAAACCTAGATATCATTTAAAGGAGTAATTAAAGGAACTCAACACCCTAGAATGCTTTTATCTCTTGAAATTTTAACTTGTTTTATTTTTATTTTATTGTTTTCAAAATTCAATTGCAAATTCAATATCGATTCCTTAGATAAAGTCAATTCAATTATAGGATAGCTAAGCAATTAAATCGTACACCTAATCATCAGTGAAATGATACTCAATATTAACCATTTTATATACTATTACTTGACCTGTGTACTTGCGATTATCACATCAAGTTTTTGGTGCCATTGTTGGGAGCGATAGTGCATAAATGATCAGTAAAGACATTAAATAGATGCAACAGCGAGAGGTAAACAATGACCAACAACATGGTGTTGGTCAATCTAGAGCAACAGTATCGAGTAGTCTTAGGCGGTTTCAAACGACGACTTCAAACAACGATAGCAGCGAGCATCAACTTTGAACAGTGGCAACAACAACGACTTTATCTGCAGCAAGGCATAGTGGTGATGAGCAAGATGATGGCTCCTCTATTTGAGCAACAATTTTCAACTAGCAACCTATTTCATTTGATGGTAACTCCCATTTAGCAATTGCCAAGCATACATAAACTCGCTCAAGGTCTTTGATGTAAAACCTACCCATTGACGATACCATTTGAAGCATAAAATAAATTGGTCAACAAATCACATGCACACATGTCTTCTACATGCCAACATTTGAACCATTTTAAAGGGTATATTAAATAACAACGAGGCAAAAAGAAATCACGAGCTTCATTCAGACCTTAAAACACATGGAGATTGAAAGTTTCAACTATTAACTTTGGAGATCACGCTTTTGAATAAGGCTATGATACATCTCGAGCACAACAACTGAAGATAGCTACATAAATTGTTAGATGATTACAACAAAAGCAAAATTTGAAGTAATAACTTAGAGGATCTCTACAAAATTGCAAAACACAAGATAAGTTTTACTTTGATATTACACTAGTCATTCTTCATACACATACATACATACATACATACATACATATTTGACGAAAAACTGGGGGTTGGCCATCCTAAAGTCATTTAACCAAATTTAAAGTCCAAAATCTATGGACCACCTTGGGTTGGACTAAAGTTGTATGCCGAAGCCCGTCGTAAAGATAGGCAGTTTAACTTCGCACAAGTGCAGGAGGACGAAAACTGGAGAACTGATTAGAATGACAATTTAATCAACAATCTGTTTAGGATTTGTGCCCTAACGCCTCGTAATTAATTAGTTGATTAATTTAATTATTAAATATGCAATATTAAATTATCCATTATTAGTAAAAATCCAAGGTTATTATATATAGTCTTGAGCAATATGTAGCTGACATACAAATAGATCATGTTCAAGAAATAACTTAAAAGTCTATAGTATATGGATAAAGTTAGGTGCTTTATCCTAGTGATACTATGGATGTGACCTACTTTGTAATAGTTACAAATAGTTTGATCCAAACCATTCACGTAGAGACATGCGAGTGGGGATATCAATATAAATAGTTTGTATAAGACCGGATCGTGAAATAATTAATCTTTTTTTTTGTAAATCTGTTAATTGATGAGATTAATATTTCATAGTATGGTCATGTGCGACCCGATTTAATTCTAAGTGACTTATGAACTTCTGTCTGTGAGGTTAGTCCTTTGATTTGCGCGGGTGAGAGTTGTGACACTCTAACCTTTAACCTAGTTGCTTAAGAGACATAAAGAAAGGATACTAGGATAAATGGTGTAAACTTGGATCACAAGCTTGTGGAGTTAGAAAAATTTTGAGGTAGAAAATCTGAGCTTGTGGAGTTAGCCAAATTTTGGCCAGTTTAAGGGACACTAGGCGTTGAGATGAAGAAGAGGAAGAAGAGTGTTTGTGTCAACTTGAGTTTTGGGTTGAGAATAAGCCATAGGTGAGTTTGGAAGAAAACCACGTTAAGTGATTTCCGAGTCTTGAATGACAAGGTGGCCTATGAGCTAAGAAAATCTTCCAAGTGTCACAACTATGCTATGAGAAGGCAAGGCTTGGATGCATAGCTTGGAGAAAAAGAGAGGAAATCTCACTAAGTGTTAAAGAAGAAAGAGTTGGAAGCATAGTTGGGAGCTAGTTGTAAGTTGAACACATACTTGGGAGGAGAACCACCATGTTGGACGCATGGTTGGTGAGTGTGGACGCATGGTGACCATTTTGGGAGGAAATTGGTTAGGTGTTGAACTGTTGGAAGGAAACCTAGGTCTTGGGAAGGAAGGTTAAACGCATGGTGCAAAGTTGAAGGAGAAACTTCACCATACCTAGGGTTGAACGCATAGGTCATTATTCTAGGAAGAATTGGCTAAGTGTTGGCTGATTTAGAGAGTTGAGAAGCAACCCTAGGGAAGGAAAGATTGGTGGACACATAGTTGGAAAGAAGATTGGAAAATGGTTAAGTGTGGAAGGCATAGGAGAGGAAAGTTTGAAGCATGAACTTAGGAGACACACCATGGGCGCAAAGGTGAGGAACCAAGGAATCCATGGTGCCTTGATGGAATCTTGGACACATGGATCAAAGAAGAGAAGGTGGTGGGCATATATCTAAGAGATTTGAAGGAAACCACACGCATAGTAAGCTTTGTGAGTAGAAATTTAACTAAGTGTGGGAACCTCGGGACTATTTGGACACATACCTTTTAAAGGAGGAGATTTTGGCTAAGTGTTGAACTCTTGGAACAAGATTTGACACATAGGAAGAGTGTTGGACGCATAGGAGGGTTTTGGCAAGGAAAATTTGGCTAAGTATAGGAAGGTTGGAAGAAGAAAAGAGAACAAAAGAAGCCAAACCCCAAAGGCATCACCATGAATGCATGGTTGAGGGAAGTTGGACGCATGGTCCCTATCTTGGGACTAGGTTGGACGCATGGTTGAGTATTTATGGTGCTAAGTGGCTGCATTTGGACATAGCACTTCATAAGGAGAAGCTGTCAGGATGCATGATAAGAACACCATGCAAGAAAATACTTTGTTGGACGCATGGGTTGTTCTTCATGCATGGTGACATGTGGGAATTAAGTGTCAAGCTTAGGGCAAAGGTTGGATGACAAGGCTTGCCATCCAACTTCTATAAATAGGGCCAAAGGGTAGAGGAGCTCTCACACACCACTAATCACTCGATTTTTACTAGAAAAGAGAGGAAGGTTGAAGGAGAGAGCTGTGCATCGAAGGAGTGTAGGTATGTGTCCAAGCTATTTCTCTTGTTGTCAAAGAGTTGTCTGCGTCCATAAGCTGTCCCAGGCATCCAAAGAGGTTGTCCTGCGTCCAACTAAGCTGTGTAAGGGGAGAAAGAAGTTGTTCTGCGTCCAAAGCATTCTACTCTATGTCCAAGAGAGTCCTCTGCGTCCAAGGAGGAATTTTCTAGCATCCAAGAAGCTGTTTTAGGGTTCTAAGGTTTTCTAGTTGCTATTTTCTTAGTTCTAGAAGCTTAGGAGAAGTTGAGAAGGATCAGAACTAAGGTAGTGGAAAGAACCTTAAAGCGTGGGACTACTTTCACTGTGGGTGATTGATTTTCTTTCGTGAGGAAACTAAGTTATACTTCTTGTGAATACCTGTTAATAGTATGCCTATGAACTTATATTTGATAGCATGATTATGTGATATTATGCATGCTATGGTGAGGCATCGGATAGTGTCTATATCGAACATGATAGCATGATGTAGTATGCATGCTAGGGCAAGTTATTGAATAGTATATAGTATATCGAGCTCGTTGGATATTAGGTTCTAATTCTATTGTTGAAGGATTATATGAAGGCATCGATGGATAGATTGTATTCCAATGCTGAAGGACCTTGAGAAGGCATTGATGATGATGGTCAAGATTGGGACCGAGATTTGGCACCGCACAGAATGGTCAAAGGGTCGGAGAAACCTAGTTTCTGAGCTTGTGGCGGAGATTTCCTCGTGGGATGGTCAAGGGGCAATTAGAGCCTAGTTCTTGAGCTTACGAAAAGTACTCGAAAGGATGGTCAGGGGGCCGATGGGCCTAGCTCCTGAGTCTTGAAGGTAAGACTATGTGCACATAGGGGACATACAAATATAGAAATGATGAGATTAGCAGAGCCAGGTTGGCCAGCGGGAAAAGTCAGTCAGAATTGTTGAGCCGTATGAGCCAACAGGATAAACAGGGTTGATGCTGTGCTGAAGGTGCCAATAGGAAAATAGATTTAGAGAATGACCCTATGAGAGAGGTTTTATTATAAGCTCGATATAGTTGTAGATGTACTTTCGTATGATTCGTATTATGGTTATCATGACTATTATTATGCTAAAAGGGTTGATTGAACCTTAGTTTATTCGATCACTCACTGGGCTTCGTGAAACTCATTCTTTTCTTATGTTTTCCTTTCTAGGTAGCAGTCGAGTTTCTGTTGTTGCGCAAAGTCAAGTTCTGCCGAGAAATAATGTGCATTTAGCTGTAGGCGGCAGTTAAAATAAGAAACTAGGAGCATGTCTTCTGTAAACAAACTTGTTAAATAGTTGTAATAATAAGTTATGCATGTTTTATATGAGTTAGTTTTCTTTCTGCCTATCTAAGTTGCATATGTTAGATTGGGAAAAGGGTAAAGGTTCGACAGTAGACGTCGCAAGAGGGTCGGCATCTGCTGTCGTCACGCCCCAACTTAAGCTACAGTTGGCGACATAATAAGCCTACCATTTTAGGGACTTGACTAAATGGGGAGTTGGGAACATAACTTCCCAAGATGAAATTCACTCCTTGTATAGGGTAAGTAGATGAGTAGTTCCCTTAAGTGCTAATTTTGTGTCTTGAACAAGAGGCCTCGCGCTCTCACTAGCCCAAGACGTTCTTAGTTTATGGTTGGATCATAAACAAATTGTTCATTAAAGAAATCAATGGTACTTAAGGAAAATAGGTAATTACAAGGGTAATACGGACATTTGACCCAACTGTAATTATGAACAATTCGTGAAGAATCGACTTGTTTATATTGATTATATCCATGGACACAACTTGTCCTATAGTGCATAAGTGTTCAACTGTGAGTCTAAAGTGGTTTGCCTTGTAGTTAATGAATGAAGGTTAATTTAATTAAAGAGTTTAATTAATTAATCTTGGATCATTGGAACTTATAATCTGTAGGTCCATAAGGTCCCCTTGCTAACTCACCACGGACCAACAAGGATCAAATATGTTGAAAGAAAAATTTAAAATGTTCAAAATTTTGAGGAAAAATATTAATTGTATTGGATATAATTAAATACATGTTTTATTATAAAGTTTATTTGAATTAGATTCAAATTATAAATTTATAATATGAAGAATTAATTTATTTGAACGAGATTCAAATAAGTAAATTATTTAATTTAAATAAGATTCGAATTAAATAGATTATGAGGAAATTAATTTATTTGAATATGATTTAAATAATTAATTAAATGAAATTCAAATTAAAAAGAATTTGCAAAAAATAAATATTTACATATGGTTTAAATATTTAAAACCCTTTTAATATGAGATATTAAATGGGTAAATATTATAATATTAGGTATTATTAAATATTTAATTTAAAATCTCTACAATATCCTAATAGGATTAGAAGTGACCTTGCAAACATCTATAAATAGGGTCCTAGAGAGCCATCATGGAACACATGCTATAACATAATCTCTACCGTTATTTTGTAGAGATTTCTCTCTTGAAAAAGTTCTCCCAAGTTTTAGAGAAGAGTTCTCTTAAAATTCGTCTTCCCCATTTCCTCTAATCTTTCAAAAGTGATTTCCACAAGCAGAATCCTTGCAGAGTCATAATGAGAAAGATCTCATGGAAAAGGAAGACTTCAAAGAGAAGACTACCTGTTCGAGGAGAAGATTTCACTTCAATTAGGGATTGGAAAATTTATGATGCTTAACCTTCTCTTTATTTTTGTATTTTTAATTCTTTCAAGAAACCAAACAACGCAATCACACTCTTTCACTAAGATTCAATTCCCTTCAATTGGTATCAAAGCCAATATTTGTTTCTTGATTCAAATTAAAAATCAGTATGGTGGGTAGCTTTTAATTGTTAATACATGTGATGTATGGAATTTTAATCGTAGTTTGCATATTGACTGTTTAGGTGAAAGTAGTACTCTAAGTTTGCAACAAAGGTGAAAGCAATACTCCTAAGTTTGCATCAACACACACAACTAACAGGTAGTCGGTCCTCAAAATCAAACTTAGGAGTAGGGGCTTATGTTGAGGAGTGGATTTTAGCCTAGCAGAATACGACCAAAGATTGAGATAAAAGAATAATTCTCATACTGACTTAAGCATCAAAGCCTAAGGTTAGGAAAACCTAATATCCTAATCCAAGGAGGGTTAAGTTAAACCCTAAGCCAAATCCCCTATAAGTATACCACATTAGCTCCATATGAGGTAACTCAAACTTCTGACATCTTCCCATTCTATAATTCTCATACTGACTTAAGCATTAGAGCTATTTTTCTTTGTTTTACGAGTCCTCTCTTTTCCGAATTACAAATTCAACTGTTGATATCATGTGAGTGTCAGGTGCGTTTCCTTTGTCCAAAATTTTGCATCGACACCCACTAACATTTTAAATTATAATTCCATTAGAAAAATACAACTTCAATTCTAGATGAGAAGCGACATACCTGACAAGTTGGGGAGAGAGTGTTGATCGAAAATATGTTAGTTGAGTGCATTCATCAATTATTCTATTTTATATTTAGTTTGGTTCTTTCCTTTTACTAGAAAATATTAATGATGTGTCATGCATGATTATAATATATTACTAATAGAAAAAGAATAACATTAATAGTTAAATAAAATGTAGGGTATATGTACTCCAAATAAAACTAAAAAATCATAGTATATAAATATTTTCATAACTATTATTATTATTATATTTAAAAAATGTTAAATATATCCATGGTGGAAAATTTCCATCAAAATTTCGAAATTTTTTTAGAGGACAAATTTCGTTTTTCCCCATTTCAATGGGAAAGAAATTATTTTTCAACTTATGAGAATCTATGAACTTAACTTAAAACATACTTGTGCTTAGCTTCAATTCGCAGGATCTTATCTTCAAGTCTTCTATTCAATTAAAAAGAATCGACGTTGACGCAAAAGAAAAACAAGATGAAGGTCAAATTAAGTAAACATACAAAACTTGCAAATTATAAAAACTAATAAAAGGAGAAAGCAAACCTAAATATAAAAGAACCCAAATGTTTGTTTGTAAGATAAATACCTAATGCAAAACCTTTAGAATTTCACCATTAAACTTAATTAAAGATGAACTCATAAATTTTGAAAATTGAATTATGGAATTAAAAGATGAAAGAACTTTCCAAACTCTAACCTCTTCGTCTCTCAAATATTTACATTGGATATTTAATTAAAAAATAATTATATAGATATAGTTATATATAAATAACAGTGATAAGAATGTTTAAACAATCAATTGTAAAGAAATTTTAATTAAATATTTAATAATAATGAAAGAGAGAATATCAATTCCATGTAGAACTTTTTTAGTAATCCATTTTCAATTTTATGCAATTTAATAAGAACAACTTAGGCATCATCTTAAAAATTAGATTTGTTTTAGAAAACCAAAATACAGAGAACAAAACATACAGCATAAACAACTATATTAACATGCCTTTTAAGTAGAGTTAAGAGATTAGAAATTTTTTCTACCCTTAAAGACCTTCTTTGATATGGAAAACTCCTTCTACAAATCACGAATTGGTGAGAAATCTCCAAAAAACAGTAAGAACTCTTCTCTTAGGAACACCACCACAAATGACAACCTTGCTATTCTCGAGGTAGAATCAAAGAGAGAATTGGAGACTCTTCTTTATGTAAAGTGCTATTACTCTTTTAAATTCAAAATACACCTTAAATTTGGAAAATTGACGAATATAGCTCCCTTCAAGTTTATGTTTGGAAAAATGGACCCCTTTTTAAAAACTAATTTTTATAGACCCTTGAACTTATACCAGACATGCCCTTCAAACTTTTGAGAATTAAAAAATCACTTCCCCTACTTTTCTTCCCTCTTCTCTCTTCCCAAGCGTTAAGACTTAAACATAGTGCATCCTTGCAATTTCTTTAGATTTTTCTGTTGGATTTTTTAGGTTTAAATACTATATCAAGTTTTTCTTCTACAAATATTTTTGAATCCCTTATCCCATTATTTCACACTTTTCAAACAAGGTTTTGACAAAGAAAATTTAATTCATGGAAATAAACTTGATTTTATTGATTTATAGTATAACTATTACAGTATCTAATTTTTATCCTCTGATTCTTTCCCTCGAATGGACCCTCTTTCGGCATCCACTGTCAACCTTATACCTTGACCAAACACCTAATAGGAAGATATACAATAATTAAACATCAAACTTGAACTAGGGTTAAGCTATCATAAAAATGTTGATTTACATTCAAACCCTTTTAATTACATAAGTTCACTAACCACCGCCCTTAACCCTTTATATGTACAATACAAGTTTAAGATCAACTATTTACAATGGCCTAAATTCACAGACACTGATGGTGGTAGGCTCAGACGAGTTGCTGTGTAGGCTAAGCACCCAAGACTTGCTTACTACCCGGAAAACAGAAAAATAGGGAAAACATGAGCTAGGTTGCCCAATAAGTGATATATTTAGTAAAAACCTTCCTTTAACTTAGAAACTAAACAAAACCATAATCAATTTATGACAATAAGTAAATAACATCACTCCATTCCCATATCCAAGCAAAACATGCTCAAGTAGCATTGTCATACCATATATGTTCATTTCCGAAAAGAAACATGAAAATTCAATATATTTCAAAAACATTTTCCTTAGTTGAGGCGAAGCGGAGCTCAACGCTACTCAACATCGAAAACATCCTTAGTTGGGGTGGAGTAATCTCGACATACCCAACGTCGAATATCCTTAGCTGTGTGGAGTAATCTCAACAAAATAGCATCTATCATACCTCTATGTGCACGTAGATATCATATCTTGGGTTACCCGAATACCTTTTCAAGTCCTTCAGTATCGGGTCCCACATACAAGCTTTAGGCCACCCACATGCCTTCTCCGAGTCCTTCAGCATTGGGAGCCTTTCTTTTAAAAAATAATTCAAAAGCAACATGCTTTGAAAATGACATAATAAAAATTCATGAGTTTGTAACATCTTAGGCTTTCACAAGTTCCTTAACAATCATCATGCTTCCATAAAATCATAGATTAATATATAGCATGCCTTTTGTAAAACATGGTTAACAACTAGCATGCTTCGAATATTTCCAATGCAAAACCATAATATACATTTACATGGAAGCACATGCTTCCTTAAAGCAAATAGTCATCATAGCATATTTAAAACCCATGAAAAACATAAACATAAAAACATGGTTCCAAGCAACCGTAAATAGCATAAAAACTTTGTACAAAGTATGTTTATTTTGAATAAAATTGTCACTCACTACTTGTCCTGGGCTCTTAAAGTATTATACGCCTTTCCTAGTTCCTCCCGGCCTAAAATAATACATTTCTCTTTGTTAGATTTCCTCAAAATTCCTTTTACATAGGAAACAAGCCTTAGCATTCATATTATTCACCATCGAGGCCCTACTATATAAAGAAAACCATCACCGAAACTATATTCCACAAAAAAATACTTAACTGAGGCTATATTTCAGAAAAGAGTTCACTAATGAATGAGATTCAAGCCATTAGCGAGACTAAACCAACGACTTCAAGCAAAAGACCAAACTGTACCAACGAGAGCAGTGAGCCCAACAAGATTTGTGAGACAAAATCGACCAGCGAGACCAGCGAGATTTGTCTCACTTTCGCTCCTTCACGCTCCCAGTGTTGTTCAATTCTCCAGTGAGACTCGCCTCCTTTTGCTACTATCTTCACTGATGCCCGCACTTCTAATTGTTAAAAGTTGCATTTCCAGCCCAATTTAGATTTTCTTTCCTTCTACAAACTTGTAGAAAAATGTGTTTTCTAACTCACCTCAAACTTTCAGAGACAAACTTCTCTTCTTTGACAAATATTCCCAATTTACTTCGCTCTACTTCAGATCACTCGAGGAATCCATATCAGTCACTTCCACCTAAAATTAAACATATTTCCCTTCACATTAAGCTCAACCATCCTTGACAAAAGTTGTTAAAAATTCATTTAACTTACTAACCTCAAATGTTCAGCTTAAAACTCGGTCTCTTTAGCTCATTATTCACCAAACATCAGACTTTGCTCAGACTGCGTGACACCAAACAAGCTTTCAGTTCCAGCTTCAATTGCTCCATGAATTCGACAGAAGTTCTACACCAATTTGCCCTAAACACCTTCGTGTTCCTCTCTTCAATGTGTAGCTGTGGTTTAGGTCAATTATGGGTTTGAAAATGAGAGAAAATCAAGCAGCATCATACTTAATACACTTAAGAAATTTCAGCCGACAATGCCCCACTATAAACATCCTTTTTCTTTTCTTTTTTTTTTTTTTTCCCTTTTCTCTTCTTTTCCTTTTTCCTTTCTTTTCTTCCTTCTAATTTCTAAAATCCATCTTTTGTTTATTTTTCTCTTTTTTTTTAATTAATAAACAAACTAACTCCTAAACTCGATTTACTTCGTAGTGATATCAAATTCACTTACCAAAAATATTTCCGACTTCCTTCACTTCTTCCTTCAATCTACAAGAGGAAAAACAATTTAATCCACATCGGTACTACGTACTTACGTGTAGTAATTACAAATGAAAATAGAGTTTATAATCAACCTTTAGGCTTGATGATCTTCTTGGAGGACCAGCCTCTGATTTGTTAGTCGGTTTGGATCGGTCTTTGACTTGTTAGTCGATTTGGATTGGTCTTTAGTTTGTTGATCGATTTGGGTCAGCCTTTGACTTGTTGATCTATTGACATAGATATGAGAGCTGGCGAACTTGTTTTCAAATTAGGGAAGACCAATCTTCAACTTGTAGATGACAAAGAGATGATCAACTTGGTGAAGAAGAGACAATCAATATGCTGAAGAAGAGACGATCAATTTGATGCTCAATTTGTTGAGCGATCAAATCGTTGGGAAAAGATGCTCAATTTGTTGAAGAAGAGGCAATCAATTTATTGAGGTCTTTTGGTCTTTGAATCTTCTGAATTTTGAATGTTGAAATTCTCTAAATTCTCTGATTTTTTAATCTGTGACTCCCCCTCTCAAATGAAAGGTGACCTCCTTTATTTATAGAGTTTTGGGAGGATTTATATGGGCTTGGACTTGGTTGTCTTTGGTCCCAACTTTTGGCCTTGGACTTAAATTAATCTATTTTTCTTTTAAATAGACTTTTATTTAAGTTTGACCCAATTTATTAATAAATCCAGGATGACCTAGCTTCAGGACCAATTACCACATGACATTATTTGATTGGATGAGCTAACATTGTCCAATGTATCGATGTTTAGACAAGTGGTATCATTTTTGCCAATTTTCATGTCTTTAATTTTAATTTGAGGACACATGTAAATTTGTAATTGGTCTCAAATTTATCAATCATTAATTTGAATGAATGATGTGTCACTTTGTAATTGGCCTAAATTTCTCTATCAACACACACTTTAAGTCCCTTTTTTTCCAATTTTCTCACACTTTTAGGTTTTTGAAGACGTTTTTTCGTAAACTATTTTGATTCAATTGATTTGGCTATAAAAAAGATATATTTTTTTCCATGTTTTTGCATTTTTTAGTGAAATTAATTGGCTATGAGACTGATTTTAAAGCATGTTGTTAACTTAAGCACTTTCTGAGGGATTTAGACCCAAAAACAACATTTTTAGATAAAAAATGAACCTTTTTTTTTCCTGCAATATGAAGCATCTCAGTCGGGATTCATCATAGGGAGACTAAGTCGAGCCCGAGAACAGTGGATGAGGGTGTGAGCGGGGGGGGGGGGGGGC